>VYZU01007528.1:0-11763 GCA_013401355.1 Ceyx cyanopectus | reverse complement strand
TGCCTTTTACAGCAGGTATGAGCCCCAGATCTGACAAAAGCGGTTACTGGGCCAGGCTGTTTCTTCAGAGGTGGATGTGAAGTGCTGTGACTTCACAGGAGTATTTTTATATTAAAACCAGAGGAGACAGGGTAGTTTTCACTCTGCAGAGCACCGGGAGAGGCCACGGATAGATGTATTTGCCATGTGATTTCAACCAGTCTTTCTGCCAGGTGGGGAGAAAGAACAGCAAAAATTCCTGTGCAAAGCAAAAGAAAAACCTGAAGGAGTAAAAACGTTTTGGCAGCTGTTGGTCTGGAGTCACTGGAATAAATTCTTCGTAGAGCTACATCCATGCAAAACGGCTACAAGGGAGGTTAAAGTCCATGCCCAAATATCTACAAATGCCAGCAAAAAGCTGCTCGCTCAGGAAACCAGCCCATCTGTGTTTGAGCAGCAACCAATGTTCACTGAACTCACAGATCAGAAATGAATACAACTTCCTGGCAACCTAAAAAAATCAAGTTGAAAAAAAACCTCACTCAGTACCCCATGTTTCCCAGAAAACTTTTTCCTGCCTCGTCATCCTGGGTTGTGGCCGTTTCAGTATGATTGAGAGAACTTCTACACAGGGTGCCAAGGATGTTTCCACCTGATTTTTCTTCGAGGTGCTACGTGGTGTGTTTGAGTTTCTGGTTCCCAGTCTGCACCTGAGCCTACCTTCAAAGCCAAGCCTCTGCCTGACCTTAGCAGGGATCGGAATAAATGGGGATGCATGGGGTATTTCATCTGGTTTTCTACTTTTCTGAGGGTGTGTGAGTTCCCTCTTTAGAGATCAGCTCACCCTGATGGCAGCCACTGTCCAAGGGTGTGTTCATTTGGAGTCTGATGCATATAAACAGATTTTTTAGCAAAGCTGTCTTCCAAATGTTTGGAGTTTGTCCGTGTACACTCACTCTCTTCTGGCCACGGGAGTGTCCAGCTCCAACTCCTTTCCATGCACATGGGATTTCCTCATGTTATGAACTCCAGCCACTCCAGTTTGTTTTGTTTGGGGTTCTTTTCCAAGAAAAGGTTCCATTCAGCAGCAAACGATGGCCATTTGGTTGGGGCTCTGTATTTGTTGCACCTCCTCTTTTTGTGCAAACATCCCAGCTGTCTGCAGCAGGATTGCTGCTGTTACAGACAGGGATGTGGAGGGAACTGAGTCTGGGAGGACAGTGGGGTTCCTGAGAAGAGGATTGAGGATTTGGGGTTGGCCTCTCCTTGTAAGTCACCTGATTGGTGAGGTGTTTGTGTAAGGAGATTTGGCTCAGCAAGGGTTTCCCCTTGCCTTGCTCTGGGGAAAGAGGCTTATCGAGGGGTCCATGGGGTGCTCCAAGGGAGGGGGAGCAGGGATCCTGCCTTTACAAAGCTCACTGAGGAGGAGGAAAACTCTTCTCTGTAACAGTCTGCTGGTGGAGGCACTCAGCTAATAAGCCTGACTCCCCCCCCCCATCTTAGGTTTTCTGTCTCCATTTGATGAGATTATTGACACTGGATATTTCTGGTGATGTTTTTTCAAAGCAGAGAACTTATCATCTGGTTTTTACCAAGCCTGGAAAATCAGCAGCCTCCTAGTGCAGAATGCTGGGGCTCCCTGTGCTGCTGTGGGTGGGAGAGAGCAGGCTGTGACAAACAACAAGGAACTAAAGACAGGACAAAAAAAACCCCCAAACCACTCATAGTACTGCCTTGTCTGACAGTGCTTCTCACTGCCTATAAACCATGCAGGCACCTGCTGGGAGCATTTTAGTGCAGATGTGATGAAGTTCTGGGCCTTATGTTGTGGATTTGCCCACAGGAGTTGATTTGGAGGCAATGATCAAATGTAGAGAAGCTTGCAGAAGTGGCTGTGGGCTAAAATGTGAGCGTTGCTACTGATGCCAGCAGGATCTGTCCCACTGAGGTTCATCAGAGAGCTTGGGGAGCAAAGCAGAGAGCAGGGTGCTTGCTTTCGAGGAGCACTTGGTGCACAAGTGAGCAGGGAGCTCTTCCACAGAGAGGGGAGCAGACCACAGGGGAAGCAGAGCAGCAAGGTGGACTTGCTGATCATCCCAGTGTCCCCAGGGATGGCCAGAGTCCATGTCCACTCCCTGGTCCTGTGGGAGCTGGTTGAGTCTTCCCCAGGAAAATGCTAGTCTTTTCCCTTGTGATGTGGTGAGGAGGCACCATGTGTGGTGGGTGCTGAGGTCTCCTCTGGTGCTGAGGCTTTCTAAGGACCTTCATTCAATGGATGGAAAATGCTTTTGATGTAATTCCTTCTCCCTTCTGTCCTTGCAGGATACAAAGGAGGAGGTCTCAGAGAAACCAAAGTCTGCTCCAAGTGCAGAGAAGTATGGCTGGATTAAGAAAAGCAGCGGGGGGCTCCTGGGGTTGTGGAAGGATCGTTACATCCTGCTACGGAAAACACAGCTTGTGGTCTGTGAGGATGAGGTATGGTCACAGGTAGCAGCCAGGATCAGACCCTTGGTGACACACTCCTGGGTTTTTCATACTTCCCTCCAGCCCATTCCTTTCAAAAGGGGCTTCTCCAGTTATCTCCAGGAAGGGTAAATAAGTGCTATAAAAAAGAGACAGCAGCTGCATTTTTAGAGTATATTATATATCATAAATAATTTAGCCAGTAAATATTTTGACAGTGTCACTGCTAAAATGAAAAAAAATAGAACTGGGGGCAGGACATCCTGTGAGAAGGAGAACAGAGTAAAGCTCTGGGCGGAAGCAGGATATGTGCTGTGTGTTTTTGGTGTTTAAAGGATAAAAGTGGATTGTAGCAGGCTGATTCCCACCTGCTGCTTGAGGGAAGGGCAGGCAACCCCACATCTGTTTGGCATCCCTCAAGCAGATAAAATTATTGCTAGCCAGGCTCTTCAGGGTTTCCTTTAGCTGCTGAAGGACACAGGGAAAGGCTGTGAGAGCTTGCTGTCCTCCTTAAGCAGGGACACACTCTGGATTTGGCTCATCTTTTCCCTTTACTTGAGCCAATACTGAGCAAAGGACCCCTGGGAGCCTTGTCCTGGACTTCCCTAGATAATTTGCATGCCTGAAGTTCACGGCCTCGTTTAGAGCTGTTTCCAGTCAAATGAGAAATTAGAGCCAAGCCAAATTTGTCCTGTGTCTTCATGTGAGAAGAATGGATCATGCAGGGCTACAAAGGTCCTGCAGGGCTACAAAGGTGTCTCCTTCCTGAGTCAGGGCCTCAGTTTCTGGGCTGGATGGGGCTTCTGCAAGAGCAGTTTGCCCCAAAAATTAGAAATTACAGTGCAGAGCACAAGCTATGACCCAGAGAGGTTTGAGATCGGGGGTGAGTCTAAGCCCTGCTGGTATGTGGGGGGCTAGAAGTTTGTTTGTGCATCGGGATAGAGGAGTGTTTCTGAGGACCCTGTGCCTGTGTGGTGTCTGACACGAGGGGATCTGGGTCATTTGCAGGCATCAGGGTGACCTAAAACCAAAATCCTGTAAAGCTTCTGTGCAGTGTGTTAAGGGAAGAAGAATGGGGAAACGTTTCAGCAGCTGCATTGCTGTGATGGTTTCAGGAACAAAACCCTTGACAGTCAATTTGGTTCTCTTTTTTTTTTTTTTTTTTTTTTTCTTTTTTACAGACATACTATTGCCTAATAAAGAAGACTCGTTATAAACAGTTTAGGTTAAAGGGTATTACCTCTTCCCATAGGCTGAACCCTCCTGCTCTTCCCAAATCCCAAAGCTTTCTGGAGGCGTTTGTTCTTAGTTTTGACATGTCACAAAGAGTGCAGGAACAATGAAATGAGCAGTTACTGTCAGGTGATGAGCAGCTCGGAAGGTAGGCAAAGCAGCAAGGATTTCTCTTAGGCAAGGAGATGCAGCCTGGTCCTGCAGCCAGTTGACTCTCTACAGAGTTTCCCAGTGCCCTGGACACCTGTTGACTCCAGCTGAAGCTTCAGGAACTTGCAGATTCCAAATCTATAAACATGACATAGGGTTTTTTTATTTAAAGGGCTTGCCGTTAAAAACAAGATATATGGAGGCTTTCATTACCACAAGGGAAAAGGAAGCTTTTAAAGTAAGATTAATTTTCACAGATGTTCAGAAGAAGGAAAAATCCCAATCATTTAAAGGGTTATTCTATTATCTCAACAAGGAAAATGGCCTTTGTAACAACCAGGCATAATGTTTTCTGGTAGCCTGCGGATTGTGGTAACATCCTGTAATAAATTGCATCTGTAAGCTACAGTAGCTACAAGGTCCCATTATTGTAAATAAGGGATCATGTTTATATCTATAGCCTATTAAACTGGCTTACAGTGAAGTCAAATGTCTTAGGAAAGGAAATTGCTACAAAATTATCTGGTAGCACAATAGGATAGCATGTGATTGTGCAAACTTACTACAGGGGAGTAAAGGAAATGGCAATTTTCTGTACTCGGGAGGGGTCCTGTGGCCACAGATTTGAGGCAGTTCATGTTTATTACTGTATTTATCTTTCTTTAATGTGAGTTAGGGCAGCTTTGCTGTCTCCATCTTGCAATGAGGGAACTGAGTTTCTGAGATGAGAAGGGCCAGTGTCACAGGAGAGTCTGTGGTGCAGTGTGCTACAATGGCTTTCATCTCTATAGCTCCAGCTGCTGTCTTCCTCACTGGACCTTCTGCACTTACCTGCCTTGCTTTGTGTGAGCTGAAAGATGGACACAGCATCCCAGACCATCCCAAATGGGCTTGTGCAGTGCTTGCTGAATGGGGACCCTAGAGAAAGAAAGGAGATAAAGCCTCAGGTCACAGAAATACAAGTATCTTTAAATTAGACCTCCATGGGTTAACTGGGAGGGAGGTCAGCTTCCATGTGGGAGAGCAGGTTCAGAGGCTGAGTATTTCAGCTGGTCTGAGCCCATCAGATTCCCAGGAACTGAGCTAGCAACTTGGACCAGTTGTGCTTTTTATCAGTCCCTCGAGTGTTCAAGCCCTTCACAAAGAGGTGCTAATAGTGCCTTCAGCAGTGGTTTCATAGCAGGAACACTTGTTTGTGCAATTGTGTGAGGCTGGCTGCACTTGTAGCTGAGGTCTGTGTGTGCTGAGGTTTGTGTGTGCAAACCAAGAGCAGAAGGGATGGCCAACACAAGATCCAGGCAATAACATTGTATTGTGTGACTGGGAAGTACAGTATGAACACAAAAACTGTTTTTCATCATCAATAGCAATCTCCTGGAATGTGCTCCTGACCTGCCCTGGGAGTGTGTTTCCCATATTGCATCTGGTAGTCAGGCTTTTGGGTTGGGTTTAAAGCTGAGCTACCTCCTGAAGGCAAATTGCAGATGGCTGTTGTATTACCTGGGGCAGATGTGGGCTGAAAGTCATCCCACCAAGCTTCAGGTTTCTTTCAGCAAAGGTGAAATGAAGGAAGATGGATTTCTTGTTATCTGTGGTGCCTCCATCTCCAGCACCCCACATCTGTACCCTCATGTAAACCAAGACTCAGTTAAATAAAATGTTTGTATGATACTGCACACTCAAATGTCACGAGAGGAGCCACTGATGCAAATTTGTGCAGCTCTGGGAAGCTCAGACCCTGAGAAACTACTCAGAAATCTCAGAGAAGGCAGGTTTTGTGGAGGCCCATGCTGAACCAAGCAGGTTATTTTCTAACAGGGTTTCTTGTCTTCTTGTCTCTGCATATTCTTGCCAGAAAAAAAATTAAGCCTCACAAAACTACGTCAGAGAATCTGAGGAAGAGACAATCCTGTGCAGGGAGACTATACAGATCAATATCATTACTCCATGGATTAGAGAGCATCCTTCTTGGGTTTGGAGGGTTTTTTTTCCCTAAACAGTGCAGCTAGTGGATAGAACTGTGGGTTGTGTTTTTTGTTGTTTTTGTTTTGGGGTATTGTTAAGTGTATTATTTGACAGTGGGGGAAAAAATAAGACTAGACAAGGAGTCTTCTGGAGAGCAGAGGATGCACTCAGCAGTTAACAGTCATGCAGTTAACATCTGCATTTTGCCCCTGGTAAAGTGACAGTGATGTGATTTATTAAATCATGATTCTTAAGACACTCTGAGATTCTCAGATGGAGAAGTAAATTATTGTACACTGAATGGAGGGTCACAGCCCATGGATGTGTGTCAGTGAAGAGGGCTTTGCTGGAAATGATACCTTCCTATCAATAAAAATTTCACTGGGTCTTTTTTCCCCCCTTTATCAGGTTTTTATTAAGGAAATTGTTTGCCAAGTCTGATTCTGTGGTTAAGCACATGCATTAATCTGTGTAGGTGTTCAGTAATTTTCTTCTCAAGGGCCAAGCCTACAGACACATACACATTTATGTCACAGTGTCTGCTCCACGACTCCCTAATGGGATTGTTTTTCTGCATCAAATCATGGATGTAGGGGTTTCTGTACCAAGATTTGAAGTGTCCCTTACAGCAAAAGCAATTTCAAAAACAAGCCCTAAAATCTGTAGAGGAAAAGAGAAAGGGGGCCTGAAGGGACTTCCCTGCCTTGATCAAGTGCAGCACCATGGGACAACCCTGTGAGCTGTGGGCTGCAGGGACGTGTGGCCACCCAGTGAGGATTCAATTTTTTTTGTCTCAGGATGATGCAAAAGGATTGTTTTAACTTCCTAGGGACACTAGAGACCAAACTGAGTGGGAGCTTAACCAGAACACGTGTCTGAGATGTGTGTTTTGGGGCAGGACTCTGCAAGTGACCTTGTCTCTCGTGATGCTGAGTATTGCCCAGGTCCCAGGAGGATGAAGGGACCTGGAGACCTGTGTCAGGGTCGGGTCTTTTGGTCTGTAATGGTGCAGGGCAAACATAAAGGATCTCTTTGTGACCCAGGTAGGCTCACAGAGAAGGGATGGCCATGTGCCAAGGGTAAAACTGAGACAAAAGCCCCATTCTGGCTCTCCCTGAACTCAGATACTTTTCCTGTGTTTTCATTTTTCTCTGGCTGCTTTCTTCCCTGCCTTTCCTGAAGAGGTTAATGGACTTGAGAAGCTCAGGTCTCTGAGCTGAAGGAGCCATAGCTTGCACAGTCAGGCCAGTGTCCCTAGGACAAAGGGTCCTGCACATCCCTATCCTCACTGCCCTTGTTCCCTGGCCAGGCCAGAGTCTCCACAGCCTCCCAGGGGAGGAGAGGGGCAGCTGGAAGGCAAGAGGTGATGTCACGGCAAAACCACAACTCTGCCCTGAGGGAAGGCTCTTTTCCAAGAGGCAGGAAGGATGGTGTGGACAAGAAGGGTGACGCTGAGCCACTGAGCTCTGCAGGGGACAGAGCTGCTCTCGAGAGGAGGGTGGGCAGGAGTCTTCGTTCTGGTCTGTGCTCAGAGCACTGCCAAGCTCCCTAGATCCTGAGCCCAGCGACCTTTCCCAGTGGAGCCGTAACCGCACCGTGCGGCAGCGCTGTGATGTGGGCGGCCCGTCCACCAAAGGCCAGGATGAGATCACCCATCCCCGAGGCATGTATTCCTGACCTCGCCCTGCTCTGTCATTTGCTGGCCGCTGAGGGGTATTATTTCCATCCCTGTCCTTTCGCAGTGACATTGTGATACCAGGATTGCAGCAGGAGCCTTGTGCCTTCAAAGGGCTCAGAAACATCAGCAGGATTTTATCTGCTAAGGTTTTAGTCAGGGTTCATCTCCTCCTCCTAGTATACATTTTTGTAGTTCTCTGGTCACGTTCACCTACTCAGTGTTAAATGAAATAAACAGTAATGTCATTAAAATAATAAACCTAAATTAGATCCAGACATCCCTCAGCGGCTCAGAACTTGCTCTGCGTACCGGCGTCGGCTCTTCTGGGCCCCCATCCCCAGATAGGAGGGTTATAAAAAACCAAACACAGCCTGAGCTCTGCACAGCGACTGAAATGTCAAGTGGTAAAGAGAGGAAATTCCCCGCAGCCCACTTCCCTCTGAACTCTCCATTCCCTGCCTCCAGCCACGCAGCAGCTTCCTGGCTACGACATGTTTCCTCATCCCACACCCCGTCTCCGCTACGGGAATTGCTAAATACAAACTCACAGGGCTACGAGGAGCTGCCTGGGGTGCAGAGGCTGAGTTGGGGATGGTGATGGCCAGCAGTTTTAATTTAGGACAGGAGCAGAGTGGTTCGTGAGGTGTGCTGACTGCAGTGCTTTCCCACTTATAACTGCTCCACAGTTCTCCCTGCTTATTTGTGTAATGCTTAGCAAAAGGGAGCTTTGGTCTCTGCCTGGCCACTGAGACACGAAGAATATTATCTGCCCAGCCTTATGCTGCGATTCCTATTAGGGATGGTGCTCTGCAGCTGAACTGAGCCACGCACCACGTGTGGAATTTGAGTTATGTTACTGGGAGAAATGAGCCAAGATCGCGGCCGGCAGCCATCGGTGGAGATACTCCAGAGATAAAGATTCCCCCCCGAGATGCTGGCCCTGAGAGTTTTGCTGCCTGTACAGGGCCGTGTTTCCAACCCGAAGCATTTTGACAGCTCAGAGCGTGGCTGCAAGAGGAGTGAGTCCCAGGGACACGTGGTTCCTGCTGACCTTGCTGAGGCCGGGCTCCCCTCTTATCTCCACTCAGCCTTCAGCTTCCAAGGGGCTGCTTGGACCATCACAACCTTGTGTCATCTTCCCTGTGGCAGAGCAGAATGACATCTCTTGCACTCGTGGGGAGGAGGTGGTGTCGCTTCTGGCTGCAGATCCCTTGGATGAGGGCGACAGGGATGGCAGAAGCTGGTGTTACCATCCACAGCATGTTATTTGCTCAGCCACTGTGGCCCACTAGACACAAATCAGGCTGTAGTTTAAAGACTAGGGTGTTTCTTAGTGAGATGCCAGCCTGATTTATGGGGGCTTGCTGTCTGCACCCAGGTTATTTTTAAGGCAGAAGAGCTTTTAGACAGATGCAAAGGGAAGACATGCAGAGTTTGATGGTATATGATTGATTTCAGTGCCTCCTGTTCGTAACAATGCTTCATTCCCTCTCTGCAGGATGAACAGAAGTGCATAGAAACAGTGGAACTGGAGAGTTATGACAAGTGCCAGGAGCTGCGTGCGCTGCTAAAAAAGAAAAACCGTTTCATTTTAATCCGCTCCCCGGGTAAGAAGGTAGGATTGCCTTTCTCATCACCCTCAAGTTGAACTCCAGAACCAGTTCCCAGGCAGCTGCCCCCAGAGCAGTGGAAAAGCTCTGAGGTTTGGCTCTTTGGAGGCTGGGAGAAGTGACCTGTGGCTGGGAATGGTCTATAGCCTGCAAAGAGGGATGCTACTGTCTTGGAGACTTTTTTTCTTGTCATGGGGAAAGAGTCTTCCTGTAACTCAGCTTTTTTTCTCTTGATATTTTTCCTGCCTCATCATTTTTTTTCTTACAGTACTCCCTGAGCAGTGGAGAATGACCAAATGGTCACCCCAGGTGCTTTGGGCAAGTGTTCCTGTGCCAGCTGTACATGCTTCAGCTTTGCTTGAGTTCCAGGGAAATCAATGATCCCAGTCCATGTACTGAGACAGTTCCTGGAGCTGGAACCATTGATCTGAGAAACTCCAGAGTTACTCACAACCAAACAGTTCACAGGAGTCAAGATTTATTTTCAGAATTCATGAAACTCCACATCTTTAGCTTCCTGCACAGCATCTGGTTAGATCCAGAACCTAACTGGGCTGCATTCAAGGACACACTTGTCTTCCTTTCTTTGTAGTTTCATCATCACTACAGATCTTTGGAAGTTCTCCTTAGTTCCTACTACATGCTGTCCATTTCACCATCTTTATGGGCTAGGATGCTTCTTTTGTTGCTTTGAGGCATCACACTTTACTTATCTCTAACTTCAGTGTGATTTTTATTGGCCTGAGAGATCTCACTAAACCTCCCCATGCAAATCAGAGAGGTTGTGAGGGACAGAACACATTAAGAATGTGAACAGGCAAAAGGACCATCTTGTCTGCCTTCCCCCATCTCCATTTTGTTTAAATCAATGGAGATTGTTTAGTCCTTGTTGTCACTGTTGCTTATTCTTTCACTCTAGTCACTTAGTGTTTATTTGTATAATAAGACCCCAGCTGAGTTCAGAGCATCATTGTGCTAAACTTCCTTAAAACAACAAAACAAGGACTATCCTGCCCCAAAACACACACGTGGGCCAGAGTGGGGGTAGAGGGATGAGGTGAAGGATGTTTGTTTTGTGAGTAGGCACGGTCTGTATGATGGAGAAAAGTGATGCTAAGCACCATGCACCAAAGTGATGGTACCCTGGGAATTTGCACCCTAGGCTCTTGAGCTCATGTTCAGCACCAGATCACTGAGCCATGAGTCTCTCCAGACCTGGTGGAGGTTTAATGTTTGGTTTGTGAGTTGATTAATCAGAAATAATGTCAATTTTAGATCGAAAGTGGCAAATCCTGGGAGGCTTAGTGTGTTTTCTAGAGGGTGGCTCAGTAACTGCAAATGCATCCCTATATCCCAGGGAGGTGAATAAAACCCCCTCTGCTCTGAGATGGGTGGCAGGGTGGGAATTATGATTATCTGCAAGTATGTTGATTAGAGAAAAGTGTCTGATAGCTGCACATGGCTCTGCACTGCTGCATGAATCAACACAGGGTGTGAGACCCATTTCTAAACCCCTGATTTCTTGCTAGGAGAAAGTTATGCCCAAAGTCTCCCCAAAAGGGTAACTTCATCCTTTTGGCATGCTGGCAAATTTACAGCTCTCTGGTTTTTCATGCAACTGATTAAATGGAGACCTAGATAGAGGCCACTTTTTATAAGGCTCTTTTGGTGAAAGGAAGGGCTTTTACAAATGAAAAGTTCCCTGTCTGTAGCTCCCCTCCCACCCTCCTTTTGGCTGGGAATCTGGTGAGGGTGTTGACACACAACATACTTTGGCAGATGTTAGAACAGGCTTCAATTAGGAGGCCAATGTACACAACTGTCCTTCTTCTGTTTTGAAATCGCAGCTGTGGCGATAGATATCAGCTAAACAGTCTCCATTTGGGAGGCCTGCTGCCATCCACAGTTTAAAATCACCCTGGGGGCTGCCTTGCCAAGTCCTGCCAGATCTTGCCCCAGGCTTTTTTTGCCCCCTCTCCTGTGCACTCCAGTGCTGAGGAATGCAGAAAGCCAGTGAGTTTGTGGGACTTTGGGACAAGCTGGGAAAGGCCATTTCTGTTTCAGCGCACAAATGGGAATTTCCCTGTTGAAAACAAGGAGCCCAGTTCAGCTGTAGGGGAATCCCAGTTTGAATCTTGGATGGGGTATTCTTCAAGAGGGAATGAATCAGTCAGTTAAAACTACTCTGCAGCTAGACTTGCACTCAAATAAATAAGCTGCCTTGCTAAACACTGGCCTTTGATTGTTTCACCCCAGATTTTGCTTGTCCTGTTCACAAGGATGACATTTTTGCTAAGCTGTGCTGGTATGAGCATGTCATACTCTTACAATGGTGTGGAGCTGAAACAAAGTGCTGCTGGAAGTGTGCAAAAGACCCTTTCTGCTTAGAAATCTCAAGTGCTTCATTCCAACTGCAGCAATGAAATGAAAGCTGTTGGATGCAGAGAGCTGAGCTTGTAAGAAAGGGCAGCAACTTCAGCCTGGAGATTTTAAAAGGTACTCACAATGCTAAAAGCAGTGTAATGATGCTTGGTGTAAACTGCCCAGTGACTGCAGGGGTTGGCACAAATCTGAAAGCCTTAAGTTGCAGGAAAGCCTGAAAAATGGGAAAAAAAAAGAAGGTAGCAGTAAGGGAAGGAGTCCACGAGCAAGCTCTGCAGCTCCCCACACATCCTTTCCTAACAT
>VYZU01007444.1:0-17064 GCA_013401355.1 Ceyx cyanopectus | reverse complement strand
CAGCACAAAGCCCTGCAGCAGTTCTCACTGTGGCTCAGCAGAGCCCTCCCCACGTGGCAGAGGTCAGGTCAGGGCTGGCTAACCCAGCATCCAGCACTGATCCCACTGCAAAGGCAGAGGGGCTGGGGACAGCATCTACAGCAGCCTGGTTTGCAAGGAGCTGACAGTGCTCCTGCTGCACCCACAGTGCTGGAGGTTCTGAGCAGCCCCTTTCCTCATCCAGAGCAGTCAGTGATGATTAACTCAATTGTTGGCCATTCCTGGGACTGATGTCCTGCAAATATCACATCATTGGTCTGGGTGGAGATGAGAGTGAGATTCAGTGCTTGGAGGCAAGGAGAGATGTGATTTAACAGAGATGTTAAATCTCTGCTCCAAGGTGTTGTTTTCTGTTCAGCTGATCTTGTGTTTCTGATAAATAGAAGGGAAGGGCTCAGCACAGGAGTAGCAGATAGCCTTCTCCCACCCAATACACCCCAAATTATCTGTCAACACCAGTTTCAGTTATTTTCATGGTGTGGGTGTCCCCTGAGCTGATGGATCAGGACACAACATTACTTGACTGGTTGGGCTGATCAAGAGGCTTGCCAATTCTTAATTTAATATTCCCATAACAGTTTATTAAATTAATATTCACCCTGACATCCTGAATGTATAATTTCCTGAGTTTTTCACCTATTCTTTAGCTCGTTTCACTGGCTCTCCATTTTCCATGGCTCGCTGGCACAGCAGTGGGCTGGTGCTTCTCCTCCTTAATTGGGTGACTGAAATACTATAAACAGGAGAACAATGTGTGTGTCAATTTGTAGGATGAAATTTTAGGCAGTTAATCAATTCAGGCTTAAATTCTTCGGGGATCCGCAGACATTTTCACAAATTCCTGGCAGATGTTGTGATCCGAAGAGATGATGAATGATGTGACCCCAGGTCTGTTTACTGACTGGTGTCAATTTTTGGTTTCTGAAATCTGTGGCTTTCATTTACATCTGATCTGCTGGACTTTGGGATCAAACCCAGTTGCTTCTGTAATGGGTGTTTTTCATTAAATGCCAGAGTTTTCAAATGCACAGAGTGCAGCATAAATACACACCAAGAGACAATCCCAAGTTCAGCACAACAGAGCAGATGGGAGAGAGAACAGGTCCAGAGTAGGACAGTGGCTTTGCTCCTTGTCAGGGTATGGGTGGAGACAGAGGCTCTGGGCATTGCTGTGCCCACTGAGCATCTCCTGGCACAGTGGTCAAAAAGGCTGTTGGCAGGAGTGGCACGGGGAGCAGAGCTGCTTCCAAGGAGATGAAGCACCAGAGCAGGGTAGAGGTTGACCTGCTGAGAAGCAGCTCTGCAGAGGAGCATCTGGGAGTGCTGGTGGACAACAAGTTCAGCAGGAGCCAGCCCTGCCTGGCCTTCCTGCCTGCTTGGCACCCACCCACCCCCAGCATGAGCTGCATAATCAGGGCTTAGATGTGGACTGTGAGACACTCCGCCCCCAGCCGAGCCATCCTGTCCCTGTCCCAGGAAAAGAGATTGTGGGATTTTAAGGAAAGTCTCCCGCTCCTGCAGTGCCAGCATTAAAAACTATCATTAGGAGCCATTGTATTGAAATTAGAGATAATCTTGGGCACAATGTGGGGAGAGGACACTGGGTGGGACTGGGGAGAAAGCTGCAATTTCGCTGCCATTGTCACTCTGCTGTCCCTGATTGCCAGGAACTGCTGCAAATCCCAGTGATTTACTGAGCCAGGCTGTAATTTGCACCACGTGCAAGAAGCAGAGTGTCACCAGGCTCCCTGTCACCAGCCCCATCAGGGCTGTGACAGGCTGTCAGCTGGGCAAGCTGCTGTCAGCTCGGTGAGGTGATGGGGAGGGGACAGCACTGGCCCCATCCTGCTGTCTGCCAGCTCCAGGACACCATCCTGGTTCAGAGCATCACAGGAGCTGTGCCAGGCTGCAGTCAGGTGGTGCCACCTGAAGAAATCTTGGGCCTCTGATACATGGTTTGGTTTTGTACGTAACATGTGTGTCCTCCTGGCTTCCCTAGGACCGAGTCGGTGGCTGAGAAGATGCTGACTAACTGGTTTGCCTTCCTCCTGCACAAGTTCCTCAAGGTAAGGTGGGATGGAGCTGAGACCCCCACTGCCACTTTGCTGTCTCACCCACCAGCCATTTCTGGGGTGAATGTGGGTTTAAAGCTCTTCAGTCAGATTCAGAGTCAAACAAGGCAGGGCAAGTGGAAATCTGCTCAGAGATGCCTCTGTCTGGGGGCTGCAGTTCCATGGGCTGAGCCAGGCTGTGACTGCCTGTAGCTCAGCCTTCTTCTACCCTCAGATCACCCAGTGTAATTCTCATGAAGGGAGTTTCTGTTGCACCTCTTGAGTACTTAAGAGAAATTCTCACATTTCTGTGCCTAGGCTTCCATGTTTTTTAACTTCTTTTGTGGTTTTGGAAGCCCCACAGAGTTTGCTTAATGGGAGTGAACAATGAGATCAGGATCTCAAATTCCTGGTTTTTTGCAGCCATATGGATTCAGTAGAATTTTACCAAGCCAAAGACAACAAACCCATAGAGCAGTGGAGCTCATGGTTTGGCTGTCCTGTCCAGGAGCTGTGAGAGCTGAGCCTGGATTGCACAAGAGGGAGCTAAGGATGGAGCCAGTGGGATTGTGGCTCTGCTGAAGTGAATCGTGGGTAGAATCCCCACGCAGGGCAGTGACATTGGAGGAGATGCACCCTCACCCCTGTGTAATTTCTCTCTCTCTTGTGTAGGAATGTGCTGGGGAGCCACTCTTCATGCTCTACTGTGCCATCAAGCAGCAGATGGAGAAAGGACCAATTGATGCCATCACAGGAGAAGCCCGTTACTCCCTCAGCGAGGACAAGCTGATCCGCCAGCAAATTGAGTACAAGACCCTGGTGAGTGGGCACTGTAGAAGCTGCCATTGAATTGCTTCTGTCCTCCCCACTTGGACATGAGCTCTTCTGGCCTTTAGACCAGTGATTAGGACAGTACCAATGAGGTGCTGGTCCAATGTAGACTCAAGACTCATGCCTAAGTCAGACATGTCCCTGACTTGCAGGTGGCAGGAGCCTGAGCTCAGGTTTTGAAAGGCAGTGTTTGAGGGGAGTGTTTTATTTCCCTGTACATTGGCCATTGCCCTCTCTCTAGCAAATGAAACAGCCATCCAGGAGTCCCATCTCAGTAATTATTCAACTCGATGCAACTAGGGCTGCAGTGGGTTTTTAATGACAGAGGGTTGTTGTGACACATGTGGTTACAGTTCTCCTGGCTGCTTGTCTGAAGCCCTTTAGAGAATGATGTGTTTCTCCTTCCCCTCCAGATCCTAAACTGTGTGAACCCAGACAACGAGAACAGTCCTGAGATCCCTGTGAAGGTGCTGAACTGTGATACCATCACTCAAGTCAAAGAGAAAATCCTCGATGCTGTATACAAAAACGTCCCATACTCACAAAGACCAAGAGCTGTCGACATGGACTTGGGTAGGAGCTTCCCTGCCTCATTGGAGGGGGAAGATCAGCGAGGTTATCAGTGGTTGTTGGTGGGTTTGGCAGATCTTGAGAACTAGAGCTCGGATGGCACAACACTGTGTGTTTCTGTCCCTAGAAACCAGGTGCTGCTCCTGCCCGGTAGGTTCTGAGCTCTGTGGGATCAGCAAATTATCCACTGACCACAGGGAAAATGATTCGTGAAGCCTCCTTCACTCTGATGAGAATTTAGCTTTCTCTGGGTGCCTCTTCCTAGGAGATGGGCTTTTCTACAGGCTCATCTGTCCAGTAGTTAGTTGGGCCAGAAGCAGATAGAGCCTCTTGGTGCTTTTTCCCCACTGACCATGGTGTCTGCCTGGTTTTTGCCTCTCCCACAGAGTGGCGGCAGGGCCGGATAGCTCGTGTGGTCCTGCAAGATGAAGACATCACCACCAAGATTGAAGGAGACTGGAAGCGCTTGAACACCTTGATGCATTATCAGGTAAGAAAGCAGCCCCAGAAACAGCTCCCAGAAAGCTGCCAGGAGGGAAGGACAGCAAAGCAGAAATGTAATTCCCAAGTATCTCTCTCGTCGACCAAGACAGACAGGGAGGTCACATTTGTATGATCAACCAGAAGGGTTCAATGTGCTTATGCATTAGACAGGAAAGCAACCTTGACATGGATCTTAGAGAAACTAGCAGAGTTGAAAATTGGCTAAATTAAAACCACCAGCCATGCCAGAGACAGGAGGGAGTGTGGTGAGGGCTGAGCTGTTGCTGCTAGAGATGAAGGGCCAGGGGAGGGATGGCACGTGGGGCTCAGGTTGTTCACGTGGGGGGTCTGAGACTGCCAGGAGTGCAGCAGGGAGGGAAGAGGGGTTTCTGCATCTCTGGTCCTGCAGAGCTTTGCAAACCCCATGGGATCTAATGTGTAGCACAGGCTGCAGTGGCAGCTTCTCTCTCATACTCCTGATCTCCCTATATGGTGACTACTGTGCAAGGAGTAAAGAAGGGAAGCATTACAGATGCTTCAAATACTGTCACTTGGGAGGATTGAGGGAACACTGAGGGGATGGACAGGGTGAGGCCAGGTCAAGAAAAGTTGAATATCAGGAGCTACTTCTTGACAGAGTGACATCAAACCTTCTAAGTCCCAGACATAATCTTCCAAGACAAGTAACAGGAGTTTTGCCACTGAAGTCACATAAAGCAAAGCTGGACAGTGAAGATGCTCCTGTTGTGCATCAGCCAAGGTGGGCAAGGCGACCTAAGAGGTCATTGCCATCTTCAGCTTTGACAGCATGTGTGTCCCAGCCCAGTCTGCCTTGGATGGGTGTCTATCTGTGGGAAGGGGCTTCGTATGATGTGCGAGAGATGGGAAGAGAGGTGAAGATGGAGATGAGGAAGGTTTGGTTAAAGAGAATCAAAGACTTTTACTCAAAGCCTGTCTGCAGCAGAGGATAACTGCATTAATTGGGACCTGTAACCTACTACTGTCCATCACAACCTACACAGAAGTGTTTAGTATTTAATCTGGCATCTTTCCCTGTTTATACACCGTCTCAAGTCCATCAGCGTGACTCATGCTGTGTAAGTTGAACGTGAGCCAGTATTGACAGGAGCCTTATAATCAGGGAGCCAGGCAGGGAGAATGGCATAAATATGCAAAGTGCATGTAAAAAAGCACCTCCAGGGTCAACTTCCCCAAGCAGCCTGAAGGATTTAAACACAGATTACTGGAAAAAAAATGTCACAGGAGTTGCGCAGATGAATTCCATTGCTGCTAAAATCTGCTTTACCTGACAGTTGCAAGGAATTAACCAACCTGCAGAGAAGCAGTGAGACTTTATTGTGCCTTGATCTTCAAAAGTCATCTTAAGGATGTGGCGAGCCAACGCCGTGTCTGATGCGTGCTGGGCACGAGGGGAAGGAGCAACTTCATTTTAGTGCCTGTGGGAAAACCTGAGCCACAGGTTTACCCTTCAAATGAACAAAATCCTCACAGCACTCAAGATGCTGCAGCCCCTTCTGCCATTTGAATGTCAGGCTGGGATAAAGTGGCAGTTTGCTGCCAGACATCCAAAGGGGTACCGATTGCTGCGTGTCTCTCCCTGCTCTGGCCCGAGCTCTGTGCAGCCCAACTGGGCTGTTCCAGCCTTAATAAGGAGCCAAGTTCTCTGCACTGCAACAGAAATCTTGTCAAGGCTTTTGCCAAAAACAAACAGTGATGGTTTTATTTTTTTATATATTTTTTTTTCTTCAGTATTCCTACCAGGTTTTTCTCTAGTTGAGTAAGAAATGTTTTTATTAGGTATCAAAAATACAGATGCTTCAGGACTCCACAGTAAAACAAACCTGTGGGCAAAGGCCCAGTGTAGAAGGAGGTATAAAATCATTAGAGTTTCAGGCACTGCTGTCTCTTTTAACAGGAGTGCTGTGTATAAACCAGGTTTGCTTCAAGCCACAAAAAGGAAATCCAGATTATCTCTAGTTTTTATTCAGAGCTGTCGTGTCTTTATTCTGATCTGAAGGCAAAGCAATGTCTGGATTCACCTGGTAGTTGGAGATGGGCAGCCCTTGTTTCCTTCTGAGAACTCCGGGCATTTTGGGGGCCTTTGCAGAGGTGCTGGAGCAAGAACCTGAACCTGCCTGGTGCTCACAGCCTTGTCCCTGCTCCTGATTCCAGGGGCCCATTTGCTCCACAGTCCTGTTCCTTGTAGCTCAAGGGCTCAAACTCCTGCCAGGGACCCCAACCAGCCTGCCCTGCTCACCAGGGCAGGGGGGGAAGCTCTGTGGTTATTTAATTTCTTTCATTTCTCAGCTCCACACTTGGCTGCTGGATTTTTACACTAGAACATTTGAGTTTTTCCATGTTTAGCATTATAAAAGTATATATGTATCTGTATCAGCTGATAAAATATATTTTTCATGGGCAGCCCTTGCATATAAAAGCCAAATTTGATTTAAAAAGAAATATTAATCATTCTGTAATATTTTTTGAACCATTTTATAGAATTCTATAGATAACTGTATGCCTGCTGCTTATTTCTTCATTTATAAAAATAGAGGTGTAGGCTAAACAGGCATAATTCTTTGTTAAGTTCTCTGGAACCTTTAAACTACGTGGTAAGGAATTGTATTACATTTGTCTAGTATCCTTTTGGTTTCAGACCTGTTAAACTCCATGGGAGAGTCTTGCCCCGTGTGGCTTTACTCAAGAACAATGAAACACTGAATTGAATATCAAATGAATTGCAGTGGCTCATGCAGGGTTAACTCCAAGGCAGCAAAGCATGAATACCTGTCAGCCACTGTGAGTCTGGAAAGGCTGAGAGACTAGAAAACTATTACAAATGAAAAATTAGAAGCAAAGAATGAAAGGTTTGCATGGAAAATGAGACTTAGGAGCTGAGGGTGGTGTGGACATGGAGCAGCATCCTCCCTACAGCCAGCACAAGCACTGAGTTAATGCAGCTCTGCCTGCTCCAGGTTTTACTTTAAGGTGCTTTGTGCAGCATTTGCAGCTCACAGAAGAATCAGAACATATATAAAGTTGTAAACCAGCCATCCAGCTTCATGGGTGTCTCTGGGGCTTTTCAGGAGCGTGGCAGCAGCAGAGCAGGGTGGGAAGAGGATGTGTCTCTACATCTGATGCTAATTCACACGCTGATATTTTTTACCTGACAAGAGCCATTCGACCCCAAATTTCAGGAGTGAGAGTGCTCGGTGTGCATGTGTGTGGAATTTTTAATGCCTCTCTCCCAGTTAACCACAGTCCTGGTGGAAGTGGATCCAGCACAGCAGCCGGGGAGCTGCTACCTCCCTGGGAACAGCCTGGGCAGCCAGCGTGCTCTGGTTTCTCCCCAGTGAAATTGAACTGAAGTGGCAGCTAATAACAGCCTAAGAAAATAATATCACCCACTGATCATTTCTTCCATTGACTTAATAAATTGGATGGAGTGAGGCAGGAGCCAGAAGAGGAAATAACAGAGGTGTTTGAAGTGTTTTGCTTAGAAATACCTCACTTTTGTACTGAGAAACACAAGTGACTATTATTTCCACTATCACCAGCAACAGTAATAGCTCACATTTACATGAAACCTTTCATCTGAATGGAACCCAAAGCCTTGAAGGCAGCAAAGATCCCTCTGTGCACATCACCTCTTGACAGCAGACATCATACCAACACCCCTTCTGCTGATGGAGGAGCAAAATCCAGCTGCTGTCTCCCCCATACAGTCAGTGTCAAGTCCTTCATGGGACTGCTGGCAAATAATGGAGGACTTTGCCCCAAAAAGCAGTTTCTCTGGCATGAAAAAGGCACTTTTTTTGTGCAGCTCCTCTGAATGATGCATTAGCTGGGCCCTGGCTCCTCTCTCTTCTCCCTTGCTATGCTGCACCATGGGCCATGAGCTCAAAATTAAAAGACACTCGGGCCCATTCCCTGGAAACATGCAGACTCTTAATTAAAGGAAATAAGTTTTAAAACTTCCAGCAACTACTAGATTTATAAGGGAGGATAAAATTAAACATGGCTACTAAAACCTGCTGTAACGAAATCTTGTTAGCACTAATGTTCATTTAGAGTTGGATTTCCCAGCCTTTAATTCCTTCTCTGGTGCAGTGAAGGGACTGACAATTTAATACCTAGAGAGATGGCTTTATGACTTGCTCAGCTGTAAATCAAACTTTTAAAGTTCATAAAAATTGCTAAAATAAAAAATGGTTTAATAGGAATGTTTTATGGTCCATAACGTTGTTATAGCCAGTTTATTCCCTCTGTATTGTTACTTTAATTGGATCACAACAATTCTTGAGATTCTCATTTTTATTGGATCAAACGTAATCTTAAATCAGAACTACCAAAACCATATTCAGTGTGTCTTTTTGATTTATCACTTTTTCTTCAGTCACTTGCTATAGAGCTGCTGCTGCTGAGCTTGGGCAGCCCAGGGCTGGCCAGTGGGATCACTGCCCTGCCAGTGCCCTCAGGACTCCCATCCCTGCCAACAGCTCCAGACCAGGCTCTGGAGCTTCTGCATCTGCTGGATGAGAAGCCAGTGCTGGCTGTGTGGATGATGGATCTCACTGACCTTCTCCTCTCCCCCTTTGCCTCCACAGGTGTCAGACCTGGTGGATCTCACTGACCTTCTCTCTCCCTTTGCCTCCACAGGTGTCAGACCGCTCAGTCGTGGCTCTTGTTCCCAAACAAACCTCCTCCTACAATATTCCTGCCTCTGCCAGTATATCCCGGACGTCTATTAGCAGATACGGTAAGAAGAGAGTCAAGGGCATTAAGATGGTGATGGGCATTGATCCTGCTGCTGTTTCCAGCCAGCCCAGGGCAAGGTGTGACACCAGTATAGGCAGCTCACAGCTTTCAGTGAGAGTTATGTGATGGGGCTGGTGTTGGAGCTGCCTTTGTTGCAGGAAGGCAACAAATTAAGGAGGGGAGAGAGAATTAGGTAGGGAAAAAGCAGCAAATATCCCCTTTGGCCAAAAGGGACAGAATTCATGTGCCAGGAGAAAATGTCCTTGGCTACTGGTTCTTTGCAAAGGCTTTTCCATCTGTGAGCAGAACAGCAGAAAGACCAGAGCAGCTGAGAGCAGGGAAAGGGAAATGCCAAGCCCACGAGAACCCTTTGGAAATGTGGGNAAGTGCTGAGGATGCTGCAGCCCGAGGAAATGAGGCTGCTAGGTGCCAGGTGTACATTTACAGCACTAAATCCACAATAATGGGAATAATAAACTTCCATAAAAGGCAGAAGTGGCAAAATCTCTAGTGCACTGATCTTTTGTTATCTTTCGTTTCACGGAGTGTTTTACTAATGAGAGGTCTCCTGACAAACCCATCTCCTTCTCTTTGTTTATAGCTCCCAAAATAATGTTTAGGGTTTTTTTACCTTGAGCAAAGGTTCGGAGGAGCCATCCACAGGCAAGTCTGTAGACAAAAGCCAGGAGAAAAGCCTTTTCTCCCAGGGGGGATTGTCCACCTGAGCACCTAGCATTTTCCCATGCTTTACGTGATGGAAACACTGTGGTTGGGTCACAACCTGAGTCCTTGGTGTTCATGGATCTGTGTCAGGTGAAAAAGCTTTTGCAAAGTACCAGTATGAACTATTGGTGCTCATGTAAAGATTAATACTTCTAATTGTGCAGACGGAATTTAAATGAGGTACTTATTTACTTCCTCTGTATATATCAGTATGGAGCAGTGGGTAAAAATAGAATTGCTAGATGCTTCCCGAGCTGTCCTCCTGTCTGTCTCCTTAATTATATCAGTTGGAGTACTCATTTATCTAAGCCTTAATCAGGGATGAAAATCCAGCTAGTTTGGTAATGACTTGCCTATTTCCCTCGGCTGATTTATGATTGATCCCCGTACTCTCGGTGAGGAGGGTGAGCTGTGATTTGGAGGCAGAACTTAAGAGAATGCAAAAGGTTCCCAGAGAACAAAGAAATTCAGTGAGAGTAAAAAAAACCCAGCAGTGCATGGTTGTGCTACTCAGCCCTGTGTTCTGCCTTGGAGACACCACAGTTGGGGTCTAAGCAGCACCTTCTTTGAGACACTAAATACAGCTCACATCCCTTCATGGTTCCTGAGCAATTAAGGGAAAAACCTTTGTCTGCTTCCTTTGGAGATCTCCTTTCTCTGCTGGGGAGCAGGGACTCCCCCAGGCCCTGTGGGCAGCAGGAGTGGCCTCAGTAGCCATGAGTGCTCATCTTGAGAGCCCTTATTGTTCTAATGAAAGCCTCAAGAACAAGAAGAGCAGTTTCTTCTGCTCTTGGTGCTGGTGGGGCTGGGCAGCTTGTTATTATTAGCAAAATACTGATGTCAGGAGTTGGTGTCACGGTGTCATCACCGAGACAGGGAGATGAGAAGGGGGTTTGCTTGGAGTATGAAAAAGAAAAGATCTCCTCTTCCCATCCTCCAGACTCCACCTTCCGCTACACTGGCAGCCCCGATAGCCTGCGCTCCCGGGCCCCCATGATCACCCCTGACCTGGAGAGTGGAGTCAAGGTCTGGCACTTGGTCAAAAACCATGACCATGGAGACCAGAAGGAAGGAGACCGGGGCAGTAAGATGGTGTCTGAGATCTACCTGACCAGGCTATTAGCTACAAAGGTAACTGTTACGTGCTGAATCCACTTGGGAAGTGTGTGGGAAGGTCCCTCTGGACACACTTGCTGGGGGGCCTGCACAGTCCCCAGGGATGCTCAGCTCCTCAGTCCCTGTCCCCATCTTTCCTGAGCTTCAGGCACTGGGTGGTTCCTGGAACAGCAACACAAACAGAGCCCAGATTTCCTTGCCCAGCAAGGTGATAGCTGCAATACTTCATCCTTCTGCTCAGCTTTAAAATACAAAGAGCTGGAGGAGACGCAGCAGTGCCTGTAAATATTTAACTGGTTTCCTTTGCCGGAGAGAGAGTTTCCCTGCCTTTCCCCGTGTGCTCATCACTAACATAGGTTTGCTTTTGACAGCAAAAGGCATTTTTTCCAGGCTAGAAATAAAGAGCAAGCACAGCCATGAATAGCTGCAGGTTGGAGCCTTCCCTTGGGGTCCTCTGACAGCGCAGTCAGACCCCGACCTTCCCTATCCCTCTGGGGCCCGGGGCGGCTCTTTGCGGGGCTGGCAGCACCAGCTGGCATCTCCTCCTACCAGCGCCGCCTGTGCCCATCCCCTCCCTTCACCTCCTGGGTTTGCTGCTCCCACCAGGGTACGCTGCAGAAATTCGTGGACGACCTGTTTGAGACGCTGTTCAGCACCGTGCACCGCGGCAGCGCACTCCCGCTGGCCATCAAGTACATGTTTGATTTCCTGGACGAGCAGGCGGATAAGCACGGCATCCACGACACCGACGTGAGGCACACGTGGAAGAGCAACTGGTAAGAAGGAAGCAGAAGGGTGGAAGGGGCTGGGCAGACCCAAGTGCTGAGGATCTGCATCCTGGGGACATGGGGAAGAGTTTTGGGGAGGTTGGGAACGACCAAGTCCCGTAGCTCCAAAGCATTCCATGGATTTTCAGCCAGCGCCGCTGCTGCCCCAGTGCCCTTGCAGACGTGGTGGTGGAGTTAGGGCTGCAGCTGGGTTCAGGCGTCTCTGAACAACGGGAGCTCCCACGTCTCTGCCTCTGCTGTTATTTTCACATCTCTGCCTCTGCTGTTATTTTAGGATTATAAGCTCCGTGGGTTGGAAATTTACCTCTGTGAGGAGGATAAAAAAAGCACAACAAACGGTTGCTCCCCAAAGACTTTGTATTTTCCTCTATGTCCCTTGTGGTTTAAAAGGCCTCTAATCCTCATAGCTGTGAAAGATGGGCTCCCTGCTAAGGCTGTGGGAAGCTAAAAACAATTTCTTGAAAGCCTTAGAAGAAGGAGTTATTAGGATAAAAACTCACAAAAGTTAAGATGAGGCTTCTTAAAGCAATAGGGAAGAAAGTGCTGACCAGCAGAGTTTGCTCTGCCAGAGCTGTTGGACCACACGAGCCCTGGTCCTTCTGTCTGCACCAGGGCACAGGGAGCTCAGGAGAAGGGCAAAAATTTGGTCTCTGAACTCACAGCTCTGCTGAGCACTTGGATTGGCCTCGCCTCAGCATTCCCAGAAAGGCAATTTTGGTGGAGAGCTGGGAGAAGGCTTATGCCACTGAAGCAGGTCAAAACAAATGGGGTCTTGTAAGAAAGAGCTGGGGGGGGGGGGGGCGGCCAGGGGAGGAGGTGCTGCCAGGGACACGATGAGATGCTTGCCTGCAGTGCAGCAAGGGTTAAGGCTGGAGCCTTCAGTGCAGCTCCTGGATAGATGGAGAGAGCTGAGACTTGAAAGGTAATAGAAAGCAGCAGCTGTTTTTTTGATCCTGCTGTACAGCTGAAGAAAAAAAGGAATAATAATTCCCCTTTGATTGCAAAGGCCTCGGGATTTGGGGACGAAGCCTCTGATGCCTGCTGCCCTGCTCACAGATGATGGGCTGTGCAGAGAGGCTGGGCAGTGGCTGACGAGCATAGGGACCACAGCACCACTGCCCCTGGCTCAGCCCTGACCACAGACACACTTAATGGGCTTCACGTGGAGCTGCTCAGCCGGTGCCACCAAGCGCTGCTCCGCTCAGCCTTGCCATGGGCAGCCTGCCCTCGGAGCCTGGCTCTTGCCTCCTCCACCTTTCCGTACAGGATCAGACCCCAGCATGGTTCCTGGGGTTGCACAGGGCAGCAGTGTTCAGCCCAGGCATAGCAGGACCCATCATGAGCCATCTGAGCTGCACTGGGCTAACTGGTGTTTGACAGAACTGGCTCAGCTCCTATTCAGTTAATTGCTGCTTCCCACTATTTGTATTCTGCCTGGGAACACAGGCAGCAGCAGCAGGTGGCCTTTCCTGGCCTTTGTCTTCACGTTTCCCTTTGTTTCTTGATTTCCCTCCAGCCTCCCTCTCCGATTCTGGGTGAACGTAATCAAAAACCCCCAGTTTGTGTTTGATATCCACAAAGGCAGCATCACGGATGCCTGCCTCTCTGTTGTGGCTCAGACCTTCATGGATTCCTGCTCCACCTCAGAGCACCGCCTGGGCAAGGATTCCCCCTCCAACAAGCTGCTGTATGCCAAGGACATCCCCAGCTACAAGAGCTGGGTGGAGAGGTGAGTGGCAGCAGGGTGGGTTCAGGGCTGGCCTGGGGACTTTGGTCCTGCCTGGCCTCCTGTGCACTTGGTGGCTGGTGATGCAGCAGAGTGGCTCTTGCAGTGAGCTGGTGGCACAGCTCAGCAGTTCCAATTTCATCCTGGAATTACAGGATTGTTTTGGTTGGAAATGACTTTTGAGATCTTAAAGTCCAACCAATAACCCAGCACTGCCAGGGCACCACTGACCCATGTCCCTCAGCACCATAGAGCCACGGCTTGGAAACCCCTCCAGGGATCACAGGGACTCCACTCCTGCCCTGGGCAGCCTGGGCCAGGCCTGGACAACCCTTTTAGGGAAGAAATTATTCCTCAGCTCCAAACTAAACCTCTCTTGGGGCCCCTTGAGGCCGGTTCCTCTTGTCCTGTCACTTGGGAGAAGAGTCTGACCCCACCTGGCCCCAGCCTCCTGTCAGGAGCTGTCGTGAGCTTGTGACAAACCAGGATCCTCTTCTGCCCGACATCAGCATAAAGCAAGGCGATTTTTCCCTGCAGAGCTGAGTTGAAATCCCGAGGTGCAGAGGGGGCATTGCTGAACCTCCGTTTCTCTCATGACCCCTCCCTCCCCTCAGGTATTACGCAGACATTGCCAAGCTCCCTGCCATCAGTGACCAGGACATGAACGCCTACCTCGCTGAGCAGTCGCGCCTGCATGCCGTCGAGTTCAACATGCTGAGCGCGCTCAACGAGATCTACTCCTATGTCAGCAAGTACAGCGAAGAGGTGGGTGTCCCTGGGGGGTGATGCCAAGGATGGATGTGGGAGAGGAGGTTCTGCCCAGCCGTGGGTTGGTCGATGCCCGTTGCCACCTTCCTCCTCCCTCATCCTCGATGCAGCGTGCTGCCGCTCTGTGCTGTTGGGGTTAGGGTCTCTGCCATGCCTGTAGCATGCTTTTCGGGGCATAGAAAGCTAAAATATTGTGGGTACAACAGGATTCCTCAGCCTTGGCATATGCCTGGCACAGCCTGCTCCCAAACACACCAGAAAATCAGCATGACCCAGCGAAGCTCCCCAAAAACATCCCCCTCTTGGGAGCTGCGTGGTATGAATCCTGTGTCACGGTGGCACAGCCTCCTGTTTGCAAAGAACCCCTGGCAGTGTGAGCTCCTTTGATGAATGCATCACTCCAAACAAAGTTCTCACCATCTGTTCCACCCCTTCACTTCAGCGTAAGAAGAACCTGTTTTGCAGTTATGGCAGTTAAAGGAAGGGTTTTGTCATTTACCTGCATGTTTGTGACACAACAGCATGGCTATTTTCCCACGAGGGTGTAAAAAGCTCATCACTTTCAGGCTAAACGAGACAAGAAAGGTGGAGTCGAAGGTACCAGGGTGGGAACAGTGGCATTGTGTCCCCACAGCTCCTCACACTGCTTTGCTGTGTGGTATTTAACTTCCTCACATCCACATTTTGAGTTGCTGGCATCTTGCTGCCCACCCCCCTCTCCCACGCTGACTTCTTCCTCTGTTTCTTCTTTTTCCCTCTTTATTTTTTTTTCTCCGCCAGCTGATTGGGGCTCTGGAGCAGGATGAGCAGGCGCGTAGGCAGCGCCTGGCGTACAAAGTAGAGCAACTGATTGGTGCCATGTCTATCGAGAGCTGAAGAAGGGTGGCGGTGCTCGCAGCTGGCAAAGGGCAGAGCATTGCAGGGACATGAGGGGAGAACAAGCAAGGAAGGCGCTGGACACAAATACCAAGGCTCTTCTGGAAGGAGGAGAGACTGCCCCAAGGACTGGCTATGTTTAAAATCCCATAGGAATCCGGTTTGAAAAAGCAGGAAGGGAAAAAGACAAAGCATCTCAAAGTCAGATCAAGATGGATCATTTTTATTCGAGCATACACAGAAAGAAGGAACCTGGAAAAGCTGGATGACTCCATGACTGCTGCTTTGCATGAAAATTGTTTGATGTATATTAGAAAATAAAACTTTATTTAAAGGTGTTTTTTAAAAAAAAAGGAAAAGGAAAAAAAAAAACCCTAAATAGAGCAAAAACCACAGAGGGAATCCTGTCAACAAGGTCCAGCTCTGAATCCTGTCCTCCAGAGTCTCCCAGGGACGCAGCTCAGGCGCTCTGCCAACAGACTCAACACCAATTGGAAAGTCTGGAAAATGGAAATTGTTCTTCTTTTTGGGATCATACAAAAAAAAAATACGAGCACAAGTTTGCACCACACCTTTTTACACAAGCGAAATAGCAGTTTATCCAGAAAATAGGTGAGTGGCTGAATAACTTATAGGCACTAGAAAGGAACTTTACCTGAATTGCAAACCCATCGGATCACCCGAGCTGTCTGGAAGCCCAGCTTTACCTAGGTATTTATATAGTGTCAATATATATATATTTTTTAAATCCCATTTACCATTGAACAAGGAAAGATCTGATTTTAAACACTTTTCCACCCCATTCCTCCTGGCTGGCCGCTGCCACGCTGACCCCGCATGGGGCCGTGGCCGTGCCCAGCCCCAGCTGGCATGTTGCTGGTTTCCACAGGTACCATGAGCAGAAGCGCCCGGCCACCCGCTCCCCGTCGGGCAGAGCTGGGCTCGAAACCTCCTCGGTTGCGTGTTGGTGGCGGTTGGTGGCAGCCACCTCTGATTTCTTGCAGTAAAAACCAACGACCCCCCTCCCAGATGTTTACAGTGAGCGATACTTGAAGCGACTGGCCGTGGCGAGAGGAGATGTTTATTGCTTTCCATTGGACTCGCCGCGTCGATCGGAGCCAGCTCCCCCCGAGCTCTCTCTGCCGGCATCCGCACGGGGGTCAGGCATGGGACTTGGGTTTCCACTGGGGAGGGGAAAAGAAATCTTTGCTCTAGGCAAAGGGAAACCTAAACCAGCAGCCCACGGGCCAGCCAGCGCTGCTGTCTTGTCTCTCGTCTCGTCGTCATCTTCAGTTCCTCGCTGGCCCCGGCGTGTTCTTGTGGCCAGCGACTGGCAGATGTTTGTGAGTGTTATTTCTTTCAAAGACACCAAAGCTTATGTGTGTCCCTTTGTAGAGTGCCAGGAGGGGAAGGAGCGCTGTAAATATTTCTCTCTGTAATAAATATTGATATATTTGTGCAGGCTGCAGTGGGGAGGACAGGGTGATGAGGTCTGATGGAAGTACCAGTATTGGCTGCGTGAGCTTGGCAGCGGCGCCTGCTCAGCCCTGCCTGGGACCTTAGTTTGCAGCTGGTCGGTGTGTGTGGAAGGAAAATCCATGTTCATATCTGTCCCCCTGCTTGCTGATCCTGCCCAGAGGAGCCCGACGGGGTCACTGCAGGCTCCCTGTGCACCGGGAGAGCTTTTGGTCATGAAACACAGTCCTAAGGGGAGCCAGTAACAGGAAAGGGAGAAGCATGTAGAGAAATACTCAGGAAACTTGTTTTAATTACCATTCGATAAAAGCCATGCCAAGTCCACTTTCTTTAGGTAATCTACTGCTGTGAGTTTCTCTGGGCCCTGTTAATACTCTGGAAGGAAACATTAATGATAACCTTGTGCAATAAGTTCTTGACATTTACAATAGCCTGAGCTTTGTAACTGGAGGGCTTGGTTTTACTGAGACACGGAGAGAGCTGGCAGAGGTGGAAAAGAAGCAGAGCAGGGTTCATACTGCCTGTTATTGGGAGAGTTCCCTTCCTGGGGATCCTGCTCCTGCACAGTCAGTCTGATGTCAGAGATTGGAAATGTGCAGGTGTCCAGGTTGTCCTGGCACCCCAGAGGCCAGTGCCATGGACACGGTGAAGGAGCTATTGTTGCTGCAGCCACGAGGCTGCCCTGCTCTGCTGCTGCTCTTACAGGGGATTGCAGAGGGTCAGGCTTTGAAATTGTCCAGGTCTCATTTTTTATTGGTTTCTGTTACTGCTATTACCTGACTTGGTAAGGGATTTCCAGGTCTGGCTTCTAGCTGTGGTCTTTGTTTCGGGTATTTGC
>VYZU01007399.1:0-10580 GCA_013401355.1 Ceyx cyanopectus | reverse complement strand
AAAAAAAAAAGAGAGAGACCTGGGTGTGGGGACAGAGCACACACCTCCCACACGCCCAGGAGAGGGGGATTTACCGACCAGGTCGCTTGGAGACGGAGCAGGAATGAACATCTACCTCGAAGCCGACGAACGACACGGAAACCCACCTGTGGAGGCTGGGAGTCGAGGAGGGGACAGAGGGAAACGAGGAGGATTCGCTGCCCGGGATGGAGCTGAGTCCAGGCAGGGAGATGCCCCTCAATTGCACAGCCCAAGCCTCTCCTGTCTCCCCAGGACCAAGCTTACCTCCTGCTTTCCCACACTCCCCCAACACTCATCTGAACTGGGACCAAAAGGATTTCCCAGTGCAACTGTGGCAAATTATACTGTCCAACCCCTGGTGCAACAAGGTGCTGTGGGGCTGATGCTTCTTTGCAGCCCAGGTGGTCTGGAGAGCCCCAGCATCAGCCCCAGACCAGGCTGGAAGGTGGTGGCTTTATCTTCATTTTCTCCTCATGTTTATGACCTGACCAGTATAGATTTTTATGGTGCTTAACTCTGTATTTTAACCTCCTTCCACCCCCCAGCGATGGATGTAAATGTTGTGTAGCAGGGACAGGGTTACTCCCAGTGGGGTCTCACCTTGGCTGAGGTTCTCCTATGGTGCTTTGGGACGGGGCTGTGCTGGGATCCAGTGTGTAGCTGGATTCTCCTTTACATCCTGATCCAGGGCCAGTTGCAAACCACACACCTGAAGTTTTTTTTCAGGGCTAAAAGGGATCACTATGGACCTGAAACTGGAGCTGTCACTCCAAAAAAGCAACAAGTATCTGTACTGTGGTACCCTGGTGGTGCCAGACGGGCTCAGACACAGCCCAGCAAGTTGTCAGTACTTGATTCTGCTCTGAAAATGGTGCTCACTGCTTACTGGGACCAGTATGCCATGCCCAGACATCCTGTCACCCTCTGCCTTCCAACCTTTGGGCCAGGTTGGGTTATTTTTCCTTTGCATTAAGCCTCCCGGAGAGATCCTGAGCCAAACTGGAGCAGAGCTGGGGTGACATCCCTGGCATTACTTTTGAGCTGCAGAAGGGGCAGATTAATTTGAGTCGTGGGCTTTTCCTGGGGGGAAGGAGCTCAGCAGGGTTCAGTGTGCAGGGAAAAAGGGGGGCACTGAACCTCTGGCTGCTGCAGAGCAGCTACAACCAGCTTCCCCCTCCCGGGTTTTGTGCAAGGGTCTATTTGGTACCTCTGATGGTTATGTAGCATCGTGCTGGTTGTGATCTTACCTCACACACCCCCCTCTTCCCCAGTGGCCATTTAACCCATTGTTTAGGGCTCTTGCTCAGATCAGACCAGCAGGGACTGTTTAACTTTTTACTCCTCCACTGACAAAGTTATTATGTAATTGTGACTGTGAGCAAGCCAGGGCCTCTGGGTCGAGCTCCACAGTATTTGGCTCAGCAGAAGGGGACAATACACAGATTATGTGTGGGCACAAGATGCTGTCTCAGTGGCTCGAGTTTTGGAACCTACCTTGCTCTCTCAGTCCCACGTGGGTATCAGGTGGAAACTCCCTGTGCCCTTTGGTCTGCTCCAAAAGGTCTACAGCTGTGGGCAAGGCAAGAAAGATCACAAGAAACAGGCCGCTGGCAGCACAAGGGTTTCCTTGATTGATCTTTCCACCAGCTCCCAAACTCCTCGTGACAACGTGTGTGGACCCATCCTCCCTGGGTTTATGCAATTTTTTTTTTTTTGGAACACAATAATATTTTGGGTCTCCACACTGCACGACAGAGCCAGGAGCAGATGTTGTGGTTGCTCTGCACAGCGGGGGGGACGGACAGGATTTAATGTTCTAGGAAATCCCTTCCAGGTCTCTCTCCATTCCCACGAACATATCATCCCTTCTCAGAGGGTTTTCCTGCGTAGCCGAGCCCGCCGCGCTTCCCTTTGGGGACAGAGCTCCGAGGAGCTGCCCTTTTTGTATCCTGCCATCCAAGCCACCGAGAAATCATCCCCCTGCTTGACGGGGAGGGGAGGGAGGGGGTGGGAGGGGTTTCTCGAGTGCGGTTCTTTTGCCGAGCGTGCAGCAAAAGGACGGAGATGATGCCGATCGTACTGGCTGCTTTGTGTATACCATGTATACTAAACATCGATCTCTGCTGTTTGTGCATCAATAGCAAACCTGAAATAAAAACGTATTTAAAGTCACACCTGGTTCCCCCGGGGGACGCAGTCGTGCCCAGGTCATTTAGGTGGTGGCTGCAGAGCATTTCTTGTCTCACTGCAATCCTGGCTCCTTGGAAGCCTCAGCTTATTAATTGAAGAGAGAGAAAAAGCCCCAAACCAAACACCTTTGAAAGGCCAACAGGTTTATTCTGACTTGATTCTGCTATTGGCAAAAAAAACCCCTCAGCTTGGCAGAGTCCAGTGGTGGATTAGTCCCTGCAAGCCCCAGGACATTAAATGCTGGAGGTTGGTTTGCTGTAGCCTGAGATCAGGATGCTCTTTTGCCAGGACAACAACAATAGAGAGTTAAATGGATTAACAAACTGGAACAGTGCTCTCATATCCTGGAACAACATTGTCTGGGACCGTCCCTTCCCAACGTGCTGTTCTGGAGCCACCCACTCTGTACATGGATGAGCTCTCAGCTCCTTGTCACATCACCTTCGGATGGTCCAGGAAAAGCACCATTATCTTCAGAGCTGAGCCAACCCAGCTCAGCTGCCGGGCTGCTGGGTGCCCGGAAAACAGCTCATGTTACTCCTGCTGATTCCCAGCACGCCCTTCCTGCGTCAGAACCCTCTTTCCCAGTTACACTGGGGCCAACAGTGAGATAAACCCCTTCCCTTGAACGGGCCACGTCAGCTCAGGGATGTCTGATGTCACCCCTTCCAGCTCTCACCAGATTGCCTGGTATTTTATTTTTCCCCCAGCAAATGCAATTTCCCCCCCTGCTCCTGCTGTGTTGTAATGATCTGGCAACTGTCATGTGTTTTATTGCAGGGGGGGGCAAGTTCATTATCCTGGAGAAACAAACACAGCAGACTCAACCCAGCACCTTCCCCCTCGCTGGCTAATGCAGGGGAATAAAGGAGTGATAGCCTGCGCCTGTCCCCATGAGAAAGTTTAGTTCCAGCCCAAATATATCCCACGCTGCAAAGGTTCCAGCTGCAAACAGCTTTATTAGGAGCAAAGAGGGAGATTTCCACCCAGAGCAATACCCAGTGCTGTAGTTTTCCCCTTGAGTGTCTGTTCAGGAGCAGAAATCTGAGTTCAGACCTCCCTGACAGCCACACCTTTAACCAGGCACCCTTAAAAATCACATAGAGACAAAAAAAAAGCCCCACACAAGCCCCAAGTATTTACCTGAGGAGGGAGAGAGAAGTCAGGAGCCAGAAGCACCCCCTCCAAGGGATAACTGGTGTTTAGCCAAGTCATGGCACCTTTGCTTAGGGCACTGCAGGGCTTAATGAAGGGGATTTAATGGGGTTGAGCCAAATTCCAACACCTGGTACCTGATACAGGTGATGTGCCACATCCCAGCACCCCATACAGGTGATGTCCTGTGTCTTTATCAAGCCTGAAGCTGCAGGAATTAGGTTCCAATGGAAGGGAAATGCTGGGGAGCATCATAGGCTGTGCCCAAGGGGACCAGGGGTGGCTTTTCCAAGTCAGGGATTTTGTCAGGGAATTGAAGGTGATGAGCACAAGGCTCATCCCCTTAGGCCAAGGAGTCCTGCCCAGGAGTCCCCATCAAGCTCCCAGCAAATACCTAAGTTTGGAGAAGGACAGAGCTGCAGGATCCAGGGAGTTATTGACACCGTGGGAGCAGCACGTGGAGCATTTCTGAAATGTCCTCTGGTAGCCTCTTATTTTCCTGTTCCCTGGCTTTGTCCCATGGAGAGCATCATGGGGGTTTGTGTGAAAGACAAAAAAAACACCAAAAAAACCCCACACCAATAAAGCCTGACAGAAGATCTCTGCCAGAACAAGTGCATTTGTTTCTCCCAGTTATTTTAGTCTCCAATCCACTTTCTTTGTCCTTTCTTTGTGTATTTCCCCTGGCAGCTGCCTTTTGGAGAACAATGCTGAATGAGGCAGGCTCTGCTCCGACCCAATACACCTTTGCAGATCTCTTAAAGCAGTAAAAACAGCTTGAAAATGAAATCCAACCCCCTGGGATAGTAGCAAAGGGGCATCATTGGTGTTCATGCTGAGCCATCGAGATCTCCAGCCTCTCAGGCTCTTGTGGCAACACGTGTAACAAGCACTACACTCTCAAAATGATTTCACACGCAGGGGGATTTGCTGAGAATGAAGGTCCTGAGCTGCTGCAGCCAAACCGCCGAGTGCTTCGCTCCAAACCCATCCCTGGACGAGCCCGAGGGTTGGAGATGCTCTGGGCAGCGTGCACTGAATGCCTTTCTGAAACTAAAACCTGATCCTGCAGCTGGGACCGCCTGCAAATCTGCTTGTTTTCAGTTGTCCTGAGCTGAAACTCAAGCAGCTTGGAAAAAAAAAAGAAGGGAAAAAAAAAGGGGGGTGGTTACCTGAAGTGTGATGTCAGGGAGAGGAACCATCAGGGCAAGGGCAGCACTCCTGCCTCATCTGTCTGCCGGCTCAAGGGCTTTGACGTGGCTCCCCGAGGTTGGGATCTTGCCTTGCTATTATTATTATTGCTATTATTATTATTATTATTATTATTGTTGGGTTTTGCCAGGAGACAAAAGCAAAACCAGACGTATGTTGAACAAATTGATAACACATGTCCCGCAGAAAAGTCTCTCCTGGAGCTGGGGAAAGTAAACTGGGAAGGGCAGCACACGGTTCTGCTGTGCCCTGCGCCACACTGGGAACACTGGGATGTGTACCCGAGGACGAGGGTGGGAATCCAAATGCTGATGTGGAGCAGGGATGGGAGACCCCAGCCCCTCACCCTTCTTTTCTCCTTCACATGTCCTAGCGTGGAGCTGCTGAGGAGCCGCTCGCGGCGGGCGGACTGTGCCGGCTCCGGCCGGCCCTCCCCGAATCTGGCAGGAAAAAACCTGCTCTCCAAGCAGAAAAGGCCTTTTTCCCACTCGGGCTCCTCCGAGGCTGGGTCATTGACCCCAGCCCCAGGCCGGGCGCTCGCAGAAAGCCTGGGTGGCTTTTCCACAGCCGGGCGACGGAGCCGAGCTGCGGGACGGGACAGGGAGTGATGCCAACCCCCCGGCGATTTCAACCCTTTGCTGCAGACTAAACTTGCCCCCATCCTCCTCCCCAGCCAGCAAGCTGACACATTCCCACAAGTAGTTCTGCTGGGCTTTATTTCTTTATTTTTTATATTTTTTTTTTCTAATTACACAACGCGTTCAGTGCCAGATTTATCCGGCCAGCTCTAATCTGGCAAGAAATGCTCCTGGATTTATGGCAGGCAAACTCCCACCTCCTTGCTGACCAGTGGCAGGAGCTGGGTTTTATCTTTTTGGAGGTCTCCATCACATCCTTTCTCTCCTATCAGTGCACAATCCTCGCAGAACCGATGGCAGGGGGAGACGGGACGGCGCTGGGCGGCCGAGGACCGTGTCAGCATCTCGCAGGGAGTGAGCTGAGTAGATCAGGCAGCTGTTAAAGATTAGAACCCTTAACTAGGTAAAGCCCTTGGAAATGGCACAGGGTGAGCTGGGAGAGCTTTCCAGCCGACTCCCGGGGAAGGTGCAGCATTTAGATTTCTCCTAATTAATACCAAGTTCAGCCAAGCAAGCCTGGGAGGTGGTTGGTCTCCCAAATGGTTACTTAATGTGGCTTGATTATTTATTTTTTTAAAGCATTTCTTTTTTTTTTTCCCCTGTTTTGCCCTCCCCCATCCTCTTGTAAATGAATTTAGAGCCGGTGAGAGGTGTTGGATTGGCAGCTCTAGAAATATAAGCCCTCAAGGAAAAATGTTTTGGAGTCGTGGAAGGAACAACACTGTCTGTAATCCAGTGTAATTATTTGCAGTAACAGCTGCTTTTTGCTCCAAATTAAAAAATAGAGACTGCAGGGACTCAGCAGAACATCTGAGACACTTTCAGGTGGCTGAAGCATCAAGTATAGCCAGAGTTGACTAAGAAATACCGTGTCCCTAAGCCACTGAGGCACTCAGGGCCACGTTTTGGTGCTTAACTGCTATTTGTTCTTCAAAACCCCACGTTTTTCTCAGCTTTTAAGCATGGTTTTAATTTTGAGAAGGCACTTCAGCACTTCCCTGCTCTGTGAGCAAAGCAACTTCACGCACACACACGTTGGAAGTTTACACCAAGGCTGAATCAAAGCCTTTGGGCTGTAGAGAGCTGAGAAAAAGATCCTAAATATATCCCTCCCCATGTCACAGAAAGGGCTTTTTTTTTTCCCTTGTTTTAGACTTTTTTTTTGCAACTTTATATCATTCAGGATCTATTCAAAGTGCAGCGCCCAGGCTCTGGATAGAAGAAACACATGTTCCTGAAATTATGGTCACTACAGGGACCACATCATCATGACAGGGATAATTAAGGCTCTCTGTGTTCTCGATGACATATGTTGTCCAGAAGCAGTCCCATATGCTATAGAAACACAGACATGAGAGGCAGGGGAAGGACATGTGGGCAAGGGATGGATGGGAAGGTGCGGTGAGGTGATGAGGAGACTGAGTCCACTTAAGTCTGGCCTAGCAAGGCATCTTAAATAATCCTGGGGACAAAAAACATTCTCAATATCCCCACGCTAGATGCTAAGTGAAATCAGGGAGACTAAAGGCCACGTCTTCATCCATCTTTTGATTCCTCCAGGATTTAGGGGGAGGTGAGATCTGGGTTTAGGGGTCATGCTCGGGGTCGCTGCAGGAAGGTGTGGCTTTGAGCAGCGTATTCCCAAGTTTCCCATTAACCCCCTGGCTTCAGCACTTCCATGTGAGGTGAGGATATATTAGGCAGAAAAACAAACAGGGAGGAAAATGGGCACTGAAAGATGGGGAGAACCTGGCCTGAGTGTTTTGCTCCCAGAGGAGTGAGTGGAGAGAAAAGGAAACAAGGAGAAAGAAGAAAAACAAGGGAAAGCTCCAGAGGGAGATGCTAATGCAGAGCAGCTGTTATCCCACCTGAATCTCGGCGTTTTTTTGGCTTCACTGCATCCCTGGAGCATCGCAGAGCAGCCGGAGCCCCTCTGGGCTGTGCTACGCCCAGGGCAGTGGGTAAAACATGGCTACTACAAGGTGATGGGGAGGAAAGAGCTTTTATCTTGTTCACAGGGGGGGTTTTGGCTGTGTAAACCCATCTTCCTTCCATCCTTCCTTCCAACACTTCATATTCGGACCTGAAAAATATCAGACATCATCAGCGCGTTGTGTGCATGTGCAGCAATGATTCTGTTTCCTTTGAGTAAATAATAGTTATTAAAAAAGGGCACCAAATAAACTCTGTAGCAAATCCAAGGAGTTGGTACAAAGTGATGGGCACCCAAATGTTTTCTTCCAAGACACCCCAGGGGCCTGTGCTGGCCCTCAGGGCGATGCTGAGCATCCCACACAGCCAGGTGCTTGGCCCTGGCACGTGCCACGTGACATCCCCTCACCCCCATGCCTAGGCCTGGAAATGATTCACCAAATCTGGGATTTGCTCTAGAAATTGCCCCTGGAGGTGTATGTTTTGGAGAGGGGTGAGTTTACATGGGAAAAGAAATAACCCTGCCCTTCGCTTTGCCCTGGGTACCACCAGACTAAGCATCTTTCCCACCCTGGCTGCTGGAGATTCTTCTTGCATGTTATTTTCACATTGTTGCTGCTGGTGGGAAGCCAAAGGCACCAGGGAACCTGTTTTCTGATTCCTCCTCCCCGCTGCTGGGAGCTCTCAGCCCCCTCCACGGTGCAAGGACGTGGGTTCAGCAAAAGGGTTAAACCCTTCCAGCCGCCTTTGCGCATTCTTCCTTTGGAATATCGCCTCTGAAGAAACAAACAGAGGCGAATCCCACCCTCCCCCTGGAGACTCTTTCTTGGCTTGTTCCAGAGAACATGCAAATAATAATAATTATTTGTCCTATATTTTTTTTTCACTCTTTTTTTTTTGCTTTTTCAGTGCCTCACTTCAGCAGCTTTTGGTGGATTGAGTAAATGGAACGGCAAAGCGCACGAAGGAAGCAATAAACCCAAATAAATAAAGAACTGATAAAAACAGAGAGGGAAGGAGATAAGAAACCCCGACAACATTCCCCTCGTGGCGGGGAGCGGAGGGGCTGAAATGTGGATAAACCAAACAACCCAGTGGGACAGACAGACGGGGGCTGCGGGGCTCTGCTGACGGATGCCAGCAGTCTAGGAAAAAGCCCTAAATCCTCCTTATTTTGGGTAGCCAGTCCAAACCTTGGGGATAAATCCTTTCTGGAGCAGCAGTGAGATCTTTCAGCGCTTGTGTCTGCTTGTCTGCAGGTGAAACTCCCTTGAGAGTTTCTGATTCTGCATCCCCCACGCTGCTATTTCCATTCCTTCGTGATTTTAGGTACCTTTCAGTCTCCTCCAGACGGCTTTTTCATCCCAAAAACTGGTGTATATATATATATAGATATATATGTATATTCTCTCCCACTCTTCTCTCCCCCCTGGCTGTTGTGGCAAACAGAAGCCAGAAGGAATCTTGAGCTCTTGTTCAAATCCAGGCTGCAGAGGCTCAAGCAGTGGCTGCCCTCAGGGGATGGACTCCAAATTTTATTCCTGAATACAAAAAAAAAAGAAAAGAAAAAATAAATAAAATTGATAGGTGCACCCCTGAAAGATGCTATGAAATCCCTGCAGCCCTAATGCATCAGATCTTCCTGTCCAGGCTGAAGGAGCTGGTTGTGTCTGTTCTGGAAACACTTTACCCTATGTTATATATACAAAGAGTCAATATCATGCTTCTCCCAGTAAAAATATTTGGGGTTTGCTCAAAATATTGTGAAAAACAGTGAAGAAATGTAGCCAAATGAGGCAAGGGGAGGAGCAGTGTTGTCACAGGTGCAGGGTTCCTCCTTTCTCCACTTTCTGTTCCATTTTCTTTGCTAAAGCAGCTGCTGGTAGCCCACATCTGGCCACCCTTGCATTGAGTTTGGGCTACCTGAGCTTACATCTGGACCCAGCCAGTGTTTCCAAGGCATTTCCACATCTTACCAAAGAAAGTATTTCTGTATTTTTCTTTCCCCGGAGCAGTGGATTTGGGAGCCTTTCCCCCTAATCTCTCAGCTCCGTACTCCTTGGAGCTGATAATGAAAAACTTCCCTGTGTGCTGGGGCTGCTGCTTTTCTGGATTAAGGAAGGCTCCTCAAGGAGCCGACAACCATAACAAAGCCATTTGCTAAGATAACANCCCCCCATGAGTTGCGATGTGCATCTCGCCCACCAGCTCTGGCAGCCACAACACCTTTCCAGGAAAAAAAACCCTTTTACTTTACCCTCTTGGCACATCCCCTCCTGCTAAACATTAACATCTGCCCAGTATAAACCGGTTAGCCTGGAGTGTTTGTCCAGGCTTTGCAATCTGTGCTTCCATGTTTATTCACATTGGGCTTGTTTAAAGCTGACCTGACAGGAAAACCAAGGCGTGCGGGTTTGTGATGACTCAGGGCAGTGGGAGATCTCCCCCCACGAGCCTGAGGAGGGTACCTGGTGGCACTAGGGTCGGAGTGGTAAGAGGAATGGATCCAGAAATCATAGAATGGTAGGGGTTGGGAGGGACCTCTAGACATCATCGAGTCCAAACCCCATGCCAGAGCAGGGTCACCTGCATATTGTACAGGAACAGACCCAGACAGGGTTGGAAAGTCTCCAGAGACGGAGACTCCACAACCTCTCTGAGCAGCCTGTGCCAGGATCTGTCACCCTCACCTCCTCATGTTGAGGTGAAACTTTTTATCCTCAAGTTTATATCCTTTGTTCCTTGTCCTATTGCTGGCCATTACAGAGAAGAGACTGTCACCTTCCATTTGACACCCACCCCTCAGATGTTTTTAGACATTAATAAGGTTCCCTCTCAGTCTTCTCCTCTCCAGACTAAACAGCCCCAGTTCCCTCAGCCTTTCTCCATAGAGGAGATCACTGATGACCCTATTCCCCTATAAAGGTGAAAGTGGAGCTGTGGGAGAGAAGCAGGAGAGAAAGAAGTACTAATGCAGACCTTGCGGACACAAATTGGGATGCTTCAGAGCTTTCAGTCACTGCTTAGAGATTAGGGGAGTTCAAAAAATGCACCTTATCCTAAATTGTGCAAATGATATCCCAAGCAATCCCACAGAAGAAAGCTGGGGTCTGGCTGCACCTGATGGCAGAGGGATGGGTTCCCAGGAGGAAGCTCTGTGGGGCAGAAGGATGGTGGGAATAGCTGCCAACAAGGGTGGTTGGATGGGTTGGCCCTGGACTCAAATTGCTGCAGGGGGAAGGAAGGTTCTCCAGGGAGGAGGGAAACAGGAGCCTCAAAGTAGGGAGAAATTCCTCCTTGTTTGCTGCTTTCCTCAGAAATCCAAATACCACAAATAGCCTGAGAAGGAGGCTGCTCAGCAGATGGGATTTGGGGCCTTTCAGGAAGCTTTCTGTCTCATTCCCTTTGCTGCTGGGAATCCATCATGGGAAT
>VYZU01007319.1:0-14250 GCA_013401355.1 Ceyx cyanopectus | reverse complement strand
TCTTTAGTTCATCCTGTTTGTTCTCTGTACTNGCACACAGATCTTTAGTTCATCCTGTTTGTTCTCTGTACTGTGTGCATTAGTATAGAGGCATTTTAGCAAGTTCGCAATGCTAGAGTAACCTCCTGACTGGTACAAACCCTGAGGTAGCACTGAAGCTGGCACAACACCCCACTAATGTCCCCAGCTTGTTTCCTGAGAGCCAGATTTTTCCCCTTTCCCCCTTTGAATACATATTCATTAATAAATAATGAATGTTCACTATAAGATATCACAGTTTCACAGTGGGCAGAGGCTAAAAAAAATAACTCTATCTCAGATATTATAACTATTGATAAATGTTCCCATTTTAGAACTAATGCGGTAAATGTATTAAGCAGACCTTGTGCTTACTCTTTCAATGAAGCATGTAGTCCCATCTGACTCACCAAACCACATTTTTACCTCCAAATATCACCCCAAAAATATGTATAAGAACTAGAGCTGAAGGAAGTAAGATGCTGGTTGTGCCCCTATAGAGAAGAATCACACCAGATTAACTCCCATGTCCTTTCTGGGCGTGCTGAAGATTTAGAAAATAAATTCCCACTAACATTAACTGAGGTTAGTATAGGTAGTTGACCTTGTAAATCAAGAACAGAATAGACTCTATAATGTACAATATTTTGAGGTATTTATCACTTTGTTGAGGCAGACAGGATTTAAGCATGTAAATTGTTGGTAATAGTAACACCATGCCTGTGTGGCATGTGTGCCTGTGTGGCTACAGGGATGGCTTTTTCTCTGTAACCCCTCGTGCAGATCCAACACTGCTCAGAGTGAGGCCTGGGAAGCACTTTCCCATTGTCCACAAAGACCATCACAAACAGAACAAAACAGTATGCCAAATTGCATCACCTTTTTTGTTACTTCTGCAAGTGCACATCTAATTTTCTGTGCCTTTTGATCTGCTCTCTATTTTCTCTAGACTTCTTCCTAGCTCTGCAGGATTTTCTTTCCTAAGGAGAAGTTGTATTTAGGTTATTCTCAGTTTAATCCCATATCAGAATAGAAAAACGACATAAGCCACAGCTTCATATATATTCTGAAAATTTCAAAACATTTGAAGTGAGATAAAATAAATAATCCCAAGGCAAATGACATGTTAAAGTCTCCAATCCTGCTAATACATTCCAAAAATGAACAATGACTTTTAGAATACATTACAAACTTCAGATAATTGTTAATGTATGTAACTATTTTGCAGGAAAAAAGACATTTTGTGTTATCTGCAAAAAGCCCTCTTGAGTAAGAGTCCATATCTCCAGGTATTTCTTTTAAAGGGGAACAGTTTAATAAAAATAACAAAGCTAGAAACCAAGAACATTAACTTTCACTTTGCCTAGCTACATGCTAGTACTCTTGTTGTAATTATAACACAGAGGTCATTCCAAAGGAATTACCAACCTTCAAATGATATGAGACAATTATTCTCCAGGGAGCTGGACAAATTTGTAAGACAAATACAGTTGAAATTTCAGACATCAATCTCTTTTTTACCATAGCATGGGAACAAGGGAGCAGTGAAATGTAATTTTACCCTAAGGCCCAACAAATGATCGCATTAAAATGATTTAAAAAAAAAGACTTTACATCTATTATATCTTAGAAGTGAATGTAGTGTTAGATTTTTCTAAGGCTTCCTGTGGATAATAGTGTTTAATAGAATCTGTGAAAAACACTTTACAGATGCCCATGTTGTTCGCTAGTCTATAGGCAGACCAGCTGGCCAGTCACTAGTGGTAGCCCCACGTTTGATGGTGAGGGCATTAGGTTCCATGTGGTGGAGCAGCACAGTGCTGGGAGCCATCTGCCACTCCTGGTGCAACCTTCTGGTTGCAGGAGCTTGGGTCGGGCCTTGCTGCAACACCTCCCAGCCACTGCTTACCTCTTCTCACAGCAGCTCTGTACAGGAGGGGGTTTCTCCAAGTGGCTGTGTTTTCATGTGCCCCAGTATTCCCCATACAGAAGGCCAATGAACTTCATTTAATGCACATCTATGGCAAAAAGTAGTGCTTCCCTGGTCCTGACAACTGTGAGTGAAAAGTTTAAGCAAAAAATACTTCCACTGAACTCAAAAGCACTCTGAAGGCCTTTCAGTCAACACCCTCAGGTGACTGTGAACCACAAGGGCACATATTAATTGTGTGCATTGCCTGAGTGTGTAGCAGAGGTAATAAAACCCCAAGGGGTGGTGGTTGTGGTTGTGGACCCACTACTTTTTATGCTTCTAGCTATCATTATTACATTGCCTCCCATCAGTTTGGTTTGACAACAGCCCTTCATGGCTCAAGCCCATCCAGCGGAGAAATTTCCAATTGGTAAGATCCATCCCAAAAGCTGACTCTTCCCTTTTACAGAACTTGTGTGCACACAGCTAACAATATATGTGTGCAGGAAGCAGCAAGCTCTCCTGATCATGTTTGGATGGAACCACTCAACTTGTCTCCTGCATTTACACAGCACCAGGCATACCAGCATTGATTTGAACGGACTACTTATGTGAGATGAGCAGGATTTATCCCAGTGTGTATGCTGTAGTCAGAGTGGTGAAGTGGAAAATGGATATTAAGGAACCAGTCTTTGGCTAAGGATTGTTTTAGAGAAACCTAGAACAGTCTCATTCTTCAGATAAGTGTATTTCTCCAACTGCTATTACTCAAACAAGCAGGCTCCGTAAAAATCTTTACAGCCAACACATTGCAACGTGACCTTGCACAACTTGGCAATGCAACTCCACATGTTTTTATTGTATTTAAACAGTACCGTAAGTTTGATTCATATGTGAAAGTTAAACTTGAGCTTCAGTGTTGTTCCTGCATTGTGGATGTGTTGTGTCCACATGTTCCCATGTAGGCACAGGGTTTCTGCAGAGAAGAGAAGGGGTGTGTGGGGAGACAGTACTTGCAGCCAAGGATGGATTCTTGTCCCTGTGACACCTATTGTCAACAGTTGGCCAGGTGATCTCTTTAGGTATAGTTTTTGTAAATATTTAGGTTTATCTGCTTACTTCCATTGACAAGAATGCTTCCTAAATGGAAGCTGACAAATTAATGAGAAATACAAACACATCCTGCTTTAAATGAGTGCAAAGCAGCACATCACCTCTCTGATTGATGAGGATTACTGACTGCAGAGAGCTGTGCTGATCTTTGGCAAATCGTGTAGGGAAAAATGGTCAAAACATCATGTTTATTTTTACCAGACCAAATAATCTCATTCTATGCCCACAACAGATTTCTAAAGTACAGTAACTTTCCCAAGAGATACGATGAATTGTTAGGAAAAAATAGAAAATGGTTATGATGAGTGATAGGTATTTCAGAGTTGCCATGTGATGTCTCACCAAAAAACACTTTGTCCACCTTATTGTGGGAACGAACACTTCGAGTGCCCTAGCAAGTTCCCAGAAGTATAAAAAAGTTCTGAGTTCCTAATGCTACATATTTTCCTAAGTTAGTTTTAAACTAACACGCTGTTGTATTATTAGACAGGCAAAAACGGAGTAAAACAAGCCAGTAAAAAAAAACCCAACAAACAACAAAACCAGAAATCCATATACATATTTTGTACATATATTTATCTTTTATTTGACTTAAATTACTCTTACCCTATGATATAGGTGGCAAACCTTTCATCATTTGCCTCGTGTCTAAAGTTTATTTTAAGGGCACAGGAAGCACCATTTGCTGAATTAGGTGCCAGTACACCCAGCAATCGCAAAGGATGGGAGCAAAGTTATAGCCTTTCAATTGAATGAAGGACAAAATGGAAGAAAATGTCACTGTATAGCAATGACAACACACAAGAAGTCACCCGAGGCAGGTGTCATGAGGTCCAGAGAGGATAAACCAAAATTATGTCAAGATTCCTGTGTATCAAAACCAAAAATAAATTAAATAATTATCTCACCAAGTTCTATTGACAATTATAAATAAATCACAAGTATTCAATAAAAGAACTGTGTCTTGCCTTTTCACTGTCCTAATTAGGAGGGACAACTTCCTATGAATATGGAAAAAGCCTTTGATCCTTTTTCTTTTTATCATTATCTGATTTAGGAACATCTTAAAGTATGTAATTGTGTCATTTGTTTCTGTTACAGTTTAGGGTCAGGGCAACCCCCAGACCGATAACAGACACTCTCTTTTAACCCCTCTCCCTCCCCAAAGGGGAGAGAAAAGGAATAAGGGAGAGAGACTTAGTGATTAAAAAAAGGAAACCAGAACAATTTAATGAAAAATTAAAATGAAATATATACAAATATGTACAAAGCCAATACTGAACCCAACCCCCCCCCCCCATGGTAGTTATGTCACCCTCACGGATGCTATGGAGGAGCTGGATTCTGGCACCGGGTCTCGGGAGCGAACACAAGAGCCAAAGCAAAAGGGAGAGACTGTAAGCGAAAAAAGGGATGAAACTCCGGACCCCTGAGTTTATATACTGGATATGACATCTATGGGCTGGAATACCTCATTGGTCAGTTTGGGGTCACCTGTCCTGTCTGCTCCTCCCCGCATGTGTGGTCTTTCACTTTTCTGCACCCCTCAGTGCAATACACAAATTCTAGCAATGCCCTTGGTTTGAATTCCATCCCTGGTAGTAACTCTAAACATGAGGTGTTACCACTGCTAGAAGCAGACACTGTCTGCAAAACATGCTGCTAACTCTAGAAAATGCAGCCAGTTCGAAAACCTGAGCTGACAAAGTAAAATCACTGAACAGAATTTGCTTGGTTTTCACCCAAACCAGGACAGTTGCATGTAATTCTATTTCTCTATGATCATTTCACACTTTTTTTTTTCCATCAGCTTTAGCCTTTTTCATATGAAATACACATTTGCCATAAGACTGACTGGGGGAACGTGGTGGGGAATTACTTAAAATCTCGAAGCATCAGTCTTAAAATAGTCAGAGTAATTTATTTACAATACAGTCTTACAATAGTCAGAGCCATCTTTAAGGGCTCTAGAATTCAGTGGAATGGAAAGTAATTTAAAAGAAAATAATTTTATTTCTTTTTCTGGTTGAAAAAGTGGAAAAACTGCAAAGAGCCATTGAAAGGCTGTTTTCACTGTAAATCAGTACAAATAGATTTGAGAACTGATGTACTTGGATCAAGAATATATCTAGTCAACCCAACAGTTTAATTTTCAAGACTTGGCTTGCAGTATTGGAAGCATGAGATCAAGCCAAAATACATTGCCAGTGAAAGACTGGAGCTTGAAGCCAGTGTTGAATTACAGAGCACAGAAGGTTTACGGAAGTGTGTAGTGAAAACTGTTTGCAAATGGGTTTATAAAAAATTTCTACCTCTTACTGGTTGCTTCAAGATCTGTCTCTGTCAGAAGAGCTGAAGAGCTTGCTCTCCATCATCCTGGAAGATATAGGGAGGGCATGTGGGCAGACAGGAAACTTATTACCCAAACTGATGTCCTCAAGCTTGAGAGTCTTTCTGGAAGGTGTGCTTTAACCAAGGCAAGTTTTCTCCAGGCAAAGATGCTACTGGGGCCCATCCAAGCATAGCTAGATTAAATGTAAAGCCCTCTGATGCACAAAAATGAGGTTCTGTGATCTAATTGTCCTTTCCACCAGACTTAAGTATTCTACCAAAAATGGAGTATGGAGTGCTTCCCCCTCCCCCCCTCCATCTATCAGCACTGATAAGTGGAATAGTTCTACAAGGAATAGGAGTAAACTATGAACACACGATTTTGTCCTGAGCAAAGCAGATTTGTATTTGATTTCTCAGCTTTGTTCTTGTATCTGATATCCACTTAAGAGATTTTCATGAGGCCTGCAGGAATTGCGGTAATCAATGAGCAGTAAATTTATGCTTTTAAACAGCTTTGCTGTCCTCATACCCAGTGCAGTCATCACTTAAATCAGGTGGTTTTGGCACTACTCTTTTCAGGAAAGCCCTAGAAATAGGTTGCTATTGTTAAATGTATAGCCCCAGTTCATTGCAGAGTAGAACAGAAATACAGATACAATGCATGGTAAGCCCTAGAGGTCAAAGAGGAATGTGTTTGAATCTCATTGAGATGCACTTGTTTCTTTTCCTTCACTCAGAAGTACTTTTTAGTGGAAGCAATTAATTTTAGCTTATAAGAGCATCTGATGATTTGTAATTGCTGTTTTCTGGTTATTATTTCTTTCACTTGGAATCTTTTTGAGGTTTTCTGCTTTTCTTTATATGCAACAAGCTAATGCATTTAGCTTATATGGTGTGAAGTGTGCTTTCAAAAGCTACACCTCCTCTCTAGTGAAAGACTCAAGTTTGGTGCTCTAACATTTGTAAGAGCCCATTCACAGTCCCATGAAGATAAAGACCTTGTTAACTGTGGATGAGGTACCTTCTTCCAAAAGTCCCTAGGAAATCTCTCAGAAGTGCTGACATAGCTGTGATCATGGTTTTCTATAAGAATTTCTTAAAATAAGTCTAACAACTCTGATACCTTTCATCTCACTCATTCTTGCTGTGAGAGCTATTGTATCAGGAGGTATTACTGTGTTATTTATCTCATTTTCCTTTTTGCCTGATAAGCCTGATTAGTTCCCCCTTGAGTCTCAGAGTGGCTTACCTAGGGCCCAAATTATTAGAGGAGGATATTGCTGTACTGACAACAATGCAATATGATTTTTTTTTTTTTCCTATTGAAACACTGAACATTGCAGCTGCTGGTCCCAGACATGAAAAATATCCTATTTGTATCCTTGGACATGTACAGGGCAAAGTGCTACAAGCACTCTGCTGAGTTACCAGGGTCTTATCTCATTTTTTCCCTGAAATTTTCCACAAGGCACCAAACTAGCAATGTGAGTATAAGATGCAGATACTTACACTTCCCCTTATTACTTTGAGGGATGTAAACCACAGCATATGTAGCTTCATGATCAGCTTGGTGTGTAAAACAGGTTCTGTATATAATATAGTTAACACCCAAGGTATCACCAAAGTATTTTGGTCTTTTCCCAGTGACCATGTCCAAAGGAGCATCCTAAGAACTCAGAGAAGCTTCTGGGAGGACAAGACATTGTCACTCAAGCTAGAAACTTCTGCTGCACTCTAAGAAAAAGTTGTTTAACTAGTCTACGTCCACTTCTCTATCATAAATAGCTTCTCCTGTGGCTTTGGGCACATCAGAAATGACCTGTGCACTGTCAGGGTAACTGTCAGAATAACAGGAGTAGGCCTTGAAAAGACAACGTTTTCTGGAGCTGTGCTGACAAATGTATCCTGGTGACAGATTCAGATTCACAGATTCACAGATATTAGGGGCTGGAAGGGACCTAGAACATCATCTAGTCCAACCCCCCTGCTTGAGCAGGATCAGTGACCACAGTGACCACTGTGTGGCAGCAATAGTTTCACCATATCCCTCACCTTGCCGATGTGACACTCATCATCACTCATCATCAAGCATCAGCCTTTACTCTTGAGTTTTTAAGAAGAGGATCCCTCTTTGCTCAGCAAATAGTTCTTTGCTGAAAAGGAATAACCCAAGGCAAGAGCACCGTTCACAAGAGTAATCAATGTTGAACCATGCCAGACAATCTCTTAGAGTAGAAACCTTTTAGTCCAAAAAAGAATGAGACTGTCCCATCATCACTCCATATGTTTAAATCCAGCTGTTATTTAGATTCCTAAATAACAGGTCTTAAGGAGGCTGCTAGTGGTCGAATGATCCACTTGCTCACCACAAGTGTGTTCAGCTTTTCTTCTTTTCTTGAAACAAGGCATGTCTTGATATTACACAAAAGTTAGGTTTGAATGTCAGTGATGGGCTGATCATCTGTCTGCTGTTTTATACTAAAGAACATACTGCACTCCTACCTGCAGTCCTGTTCTCTCTGATTTTTTCCTAAAGGTATTTCCCACTCTTCCACCACCTTCTTTCACTCTGATTAACAATCATAGCATGATCTCATCAGGCCTCGACAAGTATTGATGGGCTGCAGTATCATGAGGCTAATAAAGTGTGTTACCCAGTATTTTCTAGTGACACATAAAAACTCCCTTATGAAAGACGCAGGAGACAGAATATAATATAAATGTCTTTCTAGTAACAGCAGAGTACCACAGGCCCCACAGAGCCAGGTGTGAGCACATTATTTAATGGAGCTCTGCAGGGCAGCAGCACACGAGCACGTGGTGGGAGGAGGCGGGGGAGGGAGTGACAGGGTCTGCGGAACTGGGCACCATGCTGTGCTGTGGCCATGGTCGAGGGAACTGGGTCAGGCAGGACTCAGAGCAATTTGTGAAAAAGTAAAACTCTCAGGTACCCTTCCTGTGTGCTGCCCCAGCACCTGAGCAAATCACTCTGAGATCCAATGTGTGCTGCCTCCACTTGCTGCTGCTTTCTTCTCTCTATTACCTCTGTATTGCTCTGTTAGTAAGATAACTTTGTTTCAGTATCAAACATTCAGTGTGTAAGTCCGTTTTTTTTAAAAAGGGCGAGTGAAAACTTGCAAAAGTTATTTTGGGCAATTAACCTTCCTTCTGTTTACAATTATTCCCCATGAATGTGCCAAACATTGAAAAATAAGGCAGAAAACTATTTTCCACTCTCTGATACATGGCAACACAAGAGACAAGCCCAGCAAAGACACATGCTATGAGGACAGCACATCAGTTTAAGGCTACAGATAAAGCCATGGTCCCAACTCTGCAATTCTCTGTCAACCCCTCTGGACTTTCTGTTGCACCAGGACTGGTAAATGCTATGGGCAGTGGTGATGAGACAGTCCCATTAAAGACTAGGGGACCACCTGGCACATCTGCAGGTGCCCTTTTTGCACTGCCCTGCCAAGCGTGATGGGTTTTGGAGTGATGTGCTTATTGAACCCCAGAGAGACTCCATGCCCTTTCTGGAACCCCTCCTTCAGGAGGAGCCTTGCTAGGCCCTGTTTCAGGTAACCCTGACCCTCTCCACTCTTGTCATTTGCAGTGAACTAACTAATCCTTGTTTGTAAGTAGTACAGATCCTGAATTTCCCATTGCTGAGAGGAAGGCAGAGGAGAGTCACAAGGTTAACAACTCGTGGGGTACACCAACTCTTCTAACAGAAGAAAAGTGGAAAAAAGAAGTCCAACAAGAGGTACAGCAAAAAAGAAAATCCCTTTTCTATCTCTCAGCCTCAATGAATGCCTCACCTCAAGCACAGCCTCCAAATATAAACTTTGCTCAGCACACTCAGGGTAATCTTTTCACATCATAAAACTTATAATCCTCCTAAAGTGGTTTCCTAGGGTTTGAGGTATGACACACTTATCAAATAACTGAAACAAATAAATCAGCTTATTTAGGCTGTGGTGTGTGTGTAGCTCTGTGTACGGAGGGAGGAAGCCAGTGCCATAATAGCATTTGTATACATTAGCAACAAAGCTGTCTGTGACAAGCTGTCCTCTGCACAACTAAATATTTAGTTGCGTATCATAAGTAACTTCTTAAGTGATTAAAACAAGAGGGTGCTCTCTTGTCTGCGCTGGTGCGAGGAGCTGGGGCATCGGGGTGAGCAGCATGGTAGGCTAGTGAGGTGAGCCCCTGGCATCCAGCGCAGATGCAGGAAGGTAGGATGCCATGGCAGCCTTTGTGCAGCCACACTGTAGGGACCCGGTGGTGCAGCTGCACCGCTCTGGGACAGTCCTGGTTCTGGTCGGGGCTGTGCAGCCTTGGGCACACTCTGTTGCTGCCCTTCTCTGCCTTGGATCTGGATCTCAGCAGAGTCCACGTGTCTTTCTTACATATTTGTACCCAGTTCAAATTTTCAAGTTTGTTGCTAGATTTTATTGGTGTTAGAGCAAGGTTTATTTTTATCTGGGCCTGTGTTTATGGATTCCCGTGGTTGCATTTTATTTTTTTTTTTGCATGTGTAAAATTAAACTAACAAAGCAATTTCATGTTTAAGAATTATAGAATAAATGCTTCCTGTTCAATATAAACATATTGTTAATGAACTCAAAATCTTTAGCTTGTAAAAATTAAACAACAAGCTAGAAAAACTACCTTAAACTTGTTCGATATATGTTTTAATGTGTCACCATAAATGCTTTCTTTACTGTTCAAGCACCATCACAAAATTCAGCCTGCTGGGGTTGTTGGGATATAGATATATGCTTAACACAATATCTTGAATTTAATCTTTTACATGGGGAAAAAGAGAAGGAAACCAGCCTGCCTTCGGTACGTGGGCCAGTTTTTGGATGGGTGTTCATGCTTCTCCTGATGCTTTCTGACCCTCCAGACTCTCACTACTTGGCTTTTGGTCTCTAGAAGATATTTCAGCTTTTCTTTATTCTGAGGGTGAAACTCCAGGGCAATTTGAACTATTTTCGTGAATATTGATGACGTTTCTGTTTCAGTATGTGACATGTGCAGGCAAAGGGCAGAGCAGGGTCAGGCTCACCATGCAGACATGAACTGTGAGCAGGAAGACAGTTGGAGGGGGGTCTGATGACGGGGACACCTGGAGAACAAGGATGGGGCTGCCTTGCACCACGTGGTACCTAGCACATCAACATGTCTCCCAACTGCTGCTGGAGTGGAGCCCCTTCCCATCCCAGCCCTCCCTCAGGTGCTGAGGCTGGCAAGGGAGCTCCAGTTCAGCCAGAGCCATCCTGGGAGTCCATGATACATTTTGCAAGGTCTGATGCACAGTTTGAGCAGCAGCTCCCATGAGGAGGGCATAAGCACAGTCCTTCCTGTTCCTTGTAGAGGTGTTTGTTTACAACCAGATGCTGGATGGACAGAACAATTTCAGCTACTAAAAAATTGCCAAGAGTTTGCCATGGTGTCAGTGATGTGGAGAAATGGTTAAGATATTGCTTCCACAAGCATCTAGGAGAGCAAGCATGAGGAAGGCAGTAGCACCATCATCTTCCTTCCTAGATTGTACTGTGTTTATAAGAAAATTAAAGCTCAAAAATAACGCCCTCTGAAACCATTATGAATTATCGAGTAATTTTTTTTTTCTCATTATTGACATAGTAAACATATTTTCTTGAAAACATCTGGAGCTGCACAGGCACAGAAGTATTTATGAGCCTGTGCTCTTCACAGCACTGTTTTACAGGGTGCTGTCAACTGTGGAGGGGAAACAGAAGACACAGAAGATTTCACCTCTGATATTCTTGTCAACAAATACAGTGCTTCAATCAGCCCCATCTCTACAGGACCTTGTCTTAGCGGGCCACAAAATAAGATGTAAAAAATAAATCAAGGTGAAAATGGTCTACTTTTTACTACTTTTTTAATGGTTAATTCTTGGCTCACTGGCAGATCTGAGGTCCTGCAAACTGAGATAGTACTGCTTTTGGTAACAGAGCAGCTTAGGTATTAAGTTGCCATCAGATCAGCTCTGGAAGCCATACAAAAATTAGAGATCTTGGGACTTAAATGCACTGTCAAAGTGATGGGAGATTTGTCAGACATCATTCAAAATCTTTGCATGCAGCAGCTGGAGAGAGGGATGGTGCCTGCAGCCAGAGAAGAAGCTGCCACTGTCAAAGACACTTTCGTAAGCATTGGGTAGAGTCTCCTGTGTCACAGTACACATTTCCACAAAGAAAGATGTGATTGAGTGACATGGAAATGCTAGGTAAAAAATATCACAGTGGGAACAGCATACCCACACCCTTGAAAGTTTTCAACTGGGACTTTTGTAGCTAAACCCTGTCTTGGCACCTGATCAGTGCTGGGCCTTCCTGGGGCTGAATGCTTAACATCTTCTAGAATTCTTCTAGTTCCCTCTGGACACTCTAAGGTGCAAAGTACTTGGGGAAAAAAAACTCCTTCTGCAGTAAAAGCCACATTGTATTTTTTGTCTGTTTCCTTAGGCAGTAAATACATCATCAGTGGCTCTTCCATTTCCCATAAGTAAAAAAATTAGACGTTACTAGCTACGCATTTGCAGGATTGCTAGCTATAAGCAAGAAAAAAAAGCAGCATATTTTAAAGAGAGTTTCTTACTGGAATGCAAACCCAAAGACTTAGCCTCTTCTTTAAATTGGTCTGGTGGAGCAACATGTCAAACCTTGGACACTGACAACAAAACAGCCTTTATTCAAGTGTGAAAATTAAGGCATAAATTGCTGGCTGCTTAGCTCTCAAAACAATGTCACATTACAAGAAATGTGATATTTTGAAGAGAAACAGGAAAAAATTTATCAAAGATTTTGTTATTATTGCATTATCCTCCTGCTTGATCTACTAGCTATAGATACTTGGTGTCTGCTTAAGTGCTTTCCATTCTTCCCATAAGCAAATTCTGGTTGAAGACTATATATCATTTTACTTTTGATCACTGCTAGTCTCAGTACCTCATTACGGCAGAGAACTTTTTGAAACTGAGCTATAGCCCAGATAAATGATTGTATAAAGTTTTAAATAAACATACAATATTTATGTTATGTTGTTTCACAGGGATGATTTATAGTCATTTTCTTCTTCCAGTCCTGAGCTCTGGACATAAAAGACAGAACTCTCTGCTGTTTATCCAAGCTAAATCCTCTGTTTGTTCTGCATAAGCGTTCTTGATTCTTTAATATATTGCAGGCTTTAGCTTCAGGTTTATTCCCTCTGGGATGGTGGAATTAGATACATTAACTGACAAAGATAAGGTATGGAGATTGTAGCTTAATAGCCATTAAAATAGATACTGTGATAACAAAAATTGAGCTAGAAAAGGGACTTGAGGTTATGATATTTCAAAACTATGTATTTATGATACTTACACTAATAAATGCAAGATTTTAGAAATCTTCATAAGGAAACCCCTCAAATGATGGTGGGATTTTGTTTGGTTGGTTTTTATTCTGCAAGGATTAAAGTACCAGAAAATGAAAGGTATTGTGAACCAGGTTACACATTAGCTCTTGTGTTCCTGAAGACAGTTTTCTTTCTTCTTACTAAAATGACATTATGTAATCTGGATGCTGATCCACTGAAATACTGCCCTGTGCTACAGAAGAAAATTAAGAAAGTGCTGTAAGACAAAGCAAGTCTTAAGAAGCTTTAAGAACACANTAAGCCCACTAAAAGTTCCTTTGTAGATAAACTCTGTTTCTTAAATTTTTGTGTAAAAACAGTGTTAACATTTAAAGACCTAATGCTCGACACAGAAGATTGTAAGAATTACAGTCTTTAATGTGACATACCTTAAATCATCTCTTACCACTGTATATAAGTTAAGCTAAGATTTTAAAGACCCTAAATGGACTTTGATTTTTTTTCTAAATCAGGATTAACTGGTATATAAGTAACAGACTGGGCACTTTCACTGCCAAAAATTAGCTAAAAGTTTTAATCTGGCAGTATAAACAGCAGCCCTGTTTATACTCACACATACTTGTTATTCTGTGGTACACAAATTGGTATGTTGTCCATGCTCTATAACAGATTGCATTCCATAAAGCATGAAACGCGTTTTTATTTGAAATTTGAGTGGTAAAATAAGCAGCAAGGCTTTTTTTTTTTTTTCCTTTTATTCTACAAGCATTTATTTTAGCTAAGATACTTTCCTTTTATAGTAGTGGGATATTTCCAGAAATAACTGTGCAAACGTTATGAATGACTTACTTGTGAAAGATGACTTGGTTGTGCATAGAAGCATTAAAAAAAAACAACAAAAAACACCCCAAAACCCCCCAAAACAACAAAAAAAACCACTTTCTGAAGATGCTGCTTTTAGCAAAGAAATTATCTGATCAAGACTGCTTTCATTATATATAATATAAAGTAACATGTGACTGCATTCTTTTTTAATTATTATTTTGTCAACAAACCACTCCAAACTTATTTGTTTGCAAGTGAAATCTATTCTTTTCATCATGTGATAATAAGAAAAACAAATAAGGCTTTGGGGCACAGCAGTCCATTCAGACAAAAAGGTGCTAATATGTTGCTATACAGTGTGAGGCTTAGGTTCAGGTTTTGTGAGGAACAGCAATAGTGTCTTTGATGGCAACTGTAGCAGAGCAAAGATGCTGCTTCCTCTTTCTTTTCCTGCTGCCCTCTGTGTCCTGGCAGCAAAATGAGTTACCACATTGAGCTCCAGACCTGGATTTAGAATTTGTGACTACCTCATGACCACAGTCATATTTGGCATGGGCATCCTGATCAGCAGCAGCCAGCTGGTTTCACAACATTTGAGGTACTTTTGCTAAGAATTGGCCTCCCCGCACCTTCAAGACTCATTTTGAACTGTA
>VYZU01007305.1:0-17166 GCA_013401355.1 Ceyx cyanopectus | reverse complement strand
TGATTCTATGATTCTATGATAGAAAAGGCAGGGGCAGAGTGTTCTGGTTTGTGTTTAATTTGGTTTGAAGAAAGTTCTGCAGGTTTTCTAGTCAGTCCTATGTCTCATTTCAAGTAGGACCATCACCAAGACCAACAGTTCTTTCAGTTCTTCCGACAAAGGGATGAATTCTTGGCTGAGACATCATATTACATGGTACTATATATGACCCCTGACATAAAGCTAATTTGGTTTCTTACCTGAAAGTAGAGCAAATTCCAGTTCTCACTGCAGAAAAAAACCCAACACATTACCTGGAGCAGGGATCAAAATTGGAGCCCTCATCTTCCTTCCAAGTAATTGCTCTTTCACCATATTAAAACTTCCTGTAGCCTAAATATCTACTTCTAACCAAAGTGAAGCATTTTTGGCAAAAGGAATTGAGATAAATCTCATCCAGAACACCACTCTGTTGGCTGGGTTGAAATGCTTCTGTGGGAAACAAGGTGTAAATTCCCCACAGAAATAGGTATTGAGTGTATCCTTCAAGCTCTGAATAATAAGCTCCTGGTTAGACAAATGAGATGCTGGCAGCACTAGCACAACCACTTTGTGTTATGTAGGTTAGCATCTGGCATGACGTGATGCTCATTTCATCAAAACTTATGCCAGACCCATTTGAGTCAATAGGAAGAAATTAACATTGTAATCCATGATTCAGCTGACACCCAATGTTTGCAATGTCTCAGGATTAAATCAGAATAAAGTGGATATTCTAATGCACTCCATTTCTATACTATGAAGCAGTTAGGAAGGACAGCTCAGATGCTCTTTGATTCTAGCCCCATGTAGAGAAGTGTAATCTGAATTTTGTATATCCTAGGATATCCATTTGACAGCAGTTACCTCTTTCTCTCTCTGTGTTTGGTTGGTTTGGTTTTGATTTTTTTTTTTTTTCATTTTGTTTGATTTTTAAAATAGAATGTATAAAAAAACCCTTATGGAATTACAATAAGAAGAACTAAATGAAAACTCCTTTTATATACCCTTACCTTTTCCTCTCTTTCCAGGTGTCTTTTGTCCTATACAGGGAAAATTGAAAAAAAACCCTCTCACAACAGTGTTTTGTTAGTCTTAGATCAATGATGAAAATTGTCTGCTATTTGTCACATTCATTTTAAAACTCTACACTAAACTACAAGCATCACTCTGATTAGTTGCTAACATGCTTTTACCTTCTTCCTTGCATGATGATGTAGGAATTTTTTAGTATTGATCTCCAATACTTTGATGAAATTCTTTGAAATTCTTTGATGATTAAATTCTTCTCTTTCTTTAGTATAAGTGATAACATTTAAATAAAGCACTGTATAGAATCTATTCATAACAGAGCATACTGTTGTAGCTGATATTATGTTGCCTCATAACAGCACCAAGTTTTGTTTGCTTCCCTGTTCTCATCATATTATGCCTAACTTTTTATACTGCTTTTGTAGAATGAGGTCTTCACTCCATGAAATGCTGAAGTGTTATATTTTTTTTCCTGATGGAAATGCTTCTTTTCTGAACACTAACAAAGAAGACACTGCGTAACACACTGAGCTTCCTAAATCAGATGATTTATTTAGAATTGCAGATTACGACCAAAGGGACTACTTGAGCCATATTTCTGTCACCAGAACACAAAACAGAACCATCACGTTATCATCTATTTTGAAAAAAGCATGATGATGAGTAATGAAGAATCATGATGTCAACATTTTTATTTTTCATTAAATATAGCAATGTAACATAGAAGAATGAAGGCTCAAATGCCATTCCTGCTCCTGATTTTCACATGCTCTTCTCAAGACAATGTTCTCTTGCCCCACATCAGCTGAACAGAACTGCAAGCTGGGCAGCACATTTCATATGTGCTTTTCAGACACTTGCAGCTCTCAGGCAAATAAGAGCCTTTACAATATAAAGATGTCAGATTAATTCTGACAGACTGTAGCTCTCCAAACCAAAAGGTATTCTTTCATGTTTGCTCAAGCTGTTGATACTGCAGGCATCCTGTAGGAGCGGGGTGTGAATGTTTGACACTCATGTACTCCATTTACTTTTAACAATTGATTGAAGCCTGAATTTTTGAAGTTTGTTCTGAGTTGACCAGTGACTTGTCTGTGATTATTCAGCATGTGGACTAGTTTAATAATGAGAATTCATGACCTCTAGTGTGATTAAACACCTGCACCGTTTGAGGTTTAATTATTAATAAAAGCAGCTAATTATTTTGCATGACCTTTTGACATGAATATATATTTTGACTGTTCTTGAGATCAAAAGAATTTATCTGCAAGTAGTATGATAAGCTTACTTCACCATCTCCAAACTGCTTATTTCAAATCAAAGCTTGATTTTGCTGTTGGTTCACTTGAGATTACAAACTGTGCTAATCATCCCATCTTCAGATATCAAAATGAGAATTGTATCTTATTATTTATTTATTGGACATAATATTCATTTGCACACTTGTCGCGTATCTGGTAGTAGCCGGAGGAGGAGAAAGAGTGAGAAGAGACGACTTTCTTCACGTAGATGCCAAGAAGCCCTTCTTTATTAATTTACAGCTCTTTTTATACCCTTTTACCTCCAGACAATTGGACAAGAAACCAGCCATCCCCTGGGGTGATTGGCTGAGGTGTCACAACAACCATAACCAAAACATCTTTCTATTGTTTTACAAACAGCTGCCACCAAGGTCACACAGCCGGTGAGAATCTTCTCGATCCCACGAGAAGGAAACTTCCAAGCAGTAGACATTTTAGCATCCACACACACTTGCACGATGATATATACACACATTGTTCATTTATCAAAAAGCAATGTTAGATTATTTAATCATTGGGAATATTCAGTGCATAAAGATAATACAAGTTCTATATATTATTTATCAAAAGTGTTTTTCAATAGAACAGGATCACACATCTCATCTGCAGTAGATTGTGCCCAGACTTTGCTGCTTTCAGATGAATAAAAAAGTCTCAAGAGATGGTCTGTACATGGGAAGGGGAGTGAGGAATCAGTGGTTTTCCATCTTGAAAATATTGGAATGCTTCAATTTATTGTAAAGATAAACCTAAAAACTGTAAAAAGGTATACCTTGATTAGTATTCTGAAATTTTCATACAGTAAGTTTTTAATTTTAAGAAATATTCCTTTTATCTACTACTAGCTCCAAAACAAAAAATAACATAAAAAAACCCAAACCAACAAAAAAAGGAGGGCTGTGTTTCTAAAATGAAATTTAGGCAGCTCTTAGATGATTCAGTACAAAATGATTAAGTGAAAAACGTTCCTCTGTGCATCTATTTAATAGTAGGAGGTCTCAGGACTGTTAGGTGCCTCTCAGTAAGCCCAGAATTGTGATTTGGACTGGTACTCTCAAAAAAGAATCGTCACTTTCTTTTCTAGAGCAGTAATAATGTCTCCTCTCCCTAAATCTGAGTTTTAGACTCAACAATGTGTATATAAACCCTTGGTTTGCAGGTAAAAACACTGACATCTCTGATCTTTTTTTTTCAGCTACAGTTGAAGAGATTATGTGGATAACATGGACATTTGGGTCTGTGTAATGACTGTCCACTTTGTAAGCATCTACATCACTTATACATGCAAAAGATTAATAGAAAATGATAAAGTGCAGTTGTGGATATGTCACTATAATAAAAGGCTGGATAATGTTTTATTATTTTTCCCCTGGGTTTCACTGAGAAGTAAGTCGTGCTGTCAGAGTGGAAATAGTCTCTAAATTATTCAGTCTAATTAATTTTTATCATTTGAAGTCTAAAATGAGTGTTCCAATGTGTTAAGATTTCTGTAATTGGAATGGTAAATTTATTTTTTCCAATTAAAAAAAAAAAAAGTAAGTACATTAGCTCAGAAGTCTACCACTATGTATACTGATAAAAAATAGTTTTTTTAATTAATTGATTTAATGTATTAAAGCTGTTTAGATTATCTGTGAATAAAAATTTGGGATGAGAATTTAAAAAGTATATAGTTTGTCACATCTGAATACTTCTATGTTTAGAAATACCAATCCCTCTCTACTTCAGAACTCGATGTACTGTGATAAGCCTAACTGCACATAATGCATCTGACTTCATTAATAATTTCTTATCCTTCCTCCTGTCCTCCCTCCTCACCCTCCTCAACTGAAGAGATTCCATTTCTGGCCAAGAAGTCTTAGCACAGCCTTTTCAGTACAGATTGCTTAAAGAATATAGTTTTACTTGCAAATAAATTTCCTTAACTGGTGAGCTTTGATCACAGTGTTTGAGCTTCTATTTCCAAAGTACTGTTAAAGAAGTACTAAGTTTTATGACCTCATTGACTCTTAGAATATCTTAGGGGGAATAATTTGCTCATGTGACCTCACTGAAGAGTGATGCACAGTTACTTGAAACATAAGAAATGTTAAAAGAGACCTAAATTAATGAACAAAACAGTTCAAGAGATCTTCATGCAATTTATAGCTGTCAAAATGCTGCAAATTTGAGAACGCACATAGTATAAGAGTATAAGGTGTCCTTTAGATGACTGAGCTGATGCTGAGCTCCATCATCTTGCCCTCAGCAGTCTGAGGGTGGAAAGTCAAGCTCAGGGCTGCTGGCCCAGGGGCTCTTCAGGTTCATGCTTGCCCAACACCCACCTGCAGCTGCATTCCCCTTGCTCTCTGTAGGTAGCTCTAGGGTCCTTCAGATGTCTCCTATGGAGCTCCCCAGCTTTCCACTTCCTTCATCTTCCCCACTAAGGCCATCTCTGACTTTGCAGCAAGGTGGTCTTCATCTTTGCCTCTCATCCCTCAACTCACCCCAGCCCCACCAGCTGGAGGAGAGGCCCATGGCATGAGCTAGAGAGCTCCACCAACACCTGTATCACAGAACCACAGAATCATAGCGTGGCAGAAATTGGAAAGGATCTCTGGAGATCATGAGTCCAATCACCCTGCAGGAGCAGGAATACCCAGGGGGCCCAAACAGGAACACATACAGGAGGGTCTTGAAAGCCTTCAGAGAAGGAGACTCCACCTGTAGGAGACACCCACGAAATACGAGCGGGACGAGGAGGGCCTATACCGAAGAGCTCCGACCAAAGCGCCTCGGGGCCGGGCAATACCTACCCGCAGCAGGGCGCGGTAGTGCCCACAGCACCGGCGAGCTCGCCTCCCGCCCCCCGCCTCCCGTCGCCCGCCGCCCGCCAGGGAGCCGCTGGAGGCGTCTGCCGGCAGCTGCCCCTCGCCATGGAGCCAGAGAGCCGTGTAAGCGGCGGGGCTCCTGCTGCTGCTGCTGCAGGTGTGTTGTGGCCCGGGAGCGGGGATGGTAGGTAAGGGGGCCTCGGCGAGGCCTCCGGGTGGGGAGCAGCGGCCTGAGGGAGGTGCTGCCACTCCGCCTATGGCGCTCAGGCGCCGAGCTGGCCCGGCTGCGGCAGCGCGGGGCGCCTGGCCTTCGCTTGTCTCGGCACGGGCTTCCCCGAGAAAGGTTTGGTTTATTTGGAAGGAAGTTCGCTTGGTGCACGTCTCTTCTACACAGGTAATTAGCGATAGAACAAGAGGGGATGGATTCCAGCTGCAACATGGTAGGTTTAGACTGGACATTAGGGAAAACAACTGTAGAGGAAGAGTGGTCAGACTCTAGCACAGGCTGCCCATGGAGGTGGTTGAGTTACCAGCCCTTGACTCGTTTAAGGGTCGCTTAGATGTGGTGTTGGGGGACATGGTTTAGGGGTGAACTTTGTAGATTAGGGTTAATGGTTGGACTTGACACAAGGGTTTTTCCAACTGAATGGTTCTGATTCTATTCTGTAAAATAGCAGCCTTCCCGAGACAGGTTTACCACTTTATTATTACTGGGTTTGATGTTGTTTTTAATGAATAATACAAGCTATGAATTACTTCTGTCTGTATTTATGTAGATTCTTAGTTTTCTTTTCTGATATGTTACAAATCTGAAGGTTTTTTACCTGCTCATTTCACTCAAGTCACAAGTCAGAACGCCGAGACGGACTGAAGAGCTGCTGGAATTCAGTTCATGCCGTTAGTGCTCTGCTTGTTGGAATAGGGTTGCATTTAATATGCAGATAAATCAGAAAAGACTTACCAAAGAGATAGTTTTCAGAGTTAACGATATTTTAACCAAAACTATTCATTTCTAATGCAGTGAATTGAAATGACTGTTTCTTATTACCTTGTCCTCAGGACTTTAGAACTCATACTTCTCAATTTCCTACATTTTCCCAATGACAAATGAACGAAAGTAATTATTAATTTTGTCTTATTTCCTACTTGTTTTCATAATTTGAATACACTAGTAATTGACCTGAATTAAACTGTAAAAAATACTTTATAGATTTGGCTAGGAATATTTGGCAAGTTACTTACATGTTTCATTGTTCTTTACGACTTCCAATGCTTCATAAACTAATAGTCAGGCCCTATGTATTTAAATGTGGTCGTAGTTAGGTTAGTATATATAATATATATATATATATGATTTTATTCTTCATTGTCAACTGTATGCTTTTAGGAGCACTAGATTCCTAGTATTCCTACTATGTTCAAGAGAAAGCAACTGTTGTATGTAATACAAGACAAGGAAAAGGGAAAAATCCAGTATTTCATTCTGACAATATAAAATTTGAGTAAGAATGCCAAGAACAAGGTTTTTAAGATACAAGATTCTTTGTAATTTAGCTGAAGAAAACTGTTTCACTGAAAGATCCTGATCTTGCAGATTTGAGATTTTGTGGTAATGAAACTATTCAGGTAAAGTCTGACAGTGTGATTTTTTGAAAAGGAAATTATGGTGATATTTTATTTAATTTTACCATAGGAAAAAGAGATATACAGGATAATCCCTGTATAATCCTCCAAACTCTTCATGATTGCCTTTTTCTGAACTCTGCTTTGAAATTCTGTGTTAGGGAGCTAATACATTCTTTGTAGTAGGTAAAACTTGGGAGACATTGGCTGCTTTCTTGTTTTAACTTCACAGTATACAAAGATTGGGGTTATTTGCCACAGTCCAAAATGCCTGCTGTAAATTTACACTTTATTATTAGCACATAGGAAACTTTGTGAATGAATAAGGGTCTGAATTTCACGATCTGTCCCATAAAGCTGCAATGAAAAGTAATATCCTCAATTTCCAAACCAAATGGATTCCAAACCCAGCTGATTGAGTGATCACAGTTTCATTTTGTTAAGGGAAAAAATTCTGTGTTGACATAAGAATAGATAAACTTACACCACTGATTAATACTTTAATTTCTGAAAGCATTCTTGATAGAATAAATTCCCTTTTGTGCCAATACATGCATATCTTCAGTAGTGAGAATCGTAGAGAGAAGAATGGTAGTGGTACCATGTACCAGACTCATTAGGCATCATTGTTAATGACATGGCAAAAAATGCCTGTTGGAGGACAAAACAGAGTGCAAAAGTAAGAACTTTCATCTTAAAATGACCAGAAATCTCAGGCTTACGTTAGTGTTTTGTATTTAGCCTATTCTAATGGGATTTGAGAAGAAGTGAATCCTTTTTAAGGTTCCTGTGATGCATAAATTGTCCTTTCTGTCAGTACTTTGTAAAGTTGATATAAGAAGATTGATGGAGTTGAAGTGTTGAGTTGGGATTATTGTGTATTAAATGGGATAGGGTATTTCTCTTCTACATGTGCTACTACATCAGCCAGTTAGAAGGACAGTTAAAAAAACCCTGTTGAATGATTCCATTCAGAAACCAAAATGCTAGCAGAGTCCAAACTTGGAGTTATTCTTAGCATGTAGTTACAGGCATTGCTGTAGTACCTTAAATTGAGAGTTTTCAAATGGGAGGAAATTATTTGATTACATTTGATTTGCTTATTTGATAACACTGAATAGTGTTGTACAGTAACTTTGTGAAGGGCCAGATTATTTGATGCTCATTTAATGCTGATCATACTTGATGCTTCTCATGTGTTTTACTTTGCAATTATATGCTATTTTGTTTGTGCATGAACATTGAAATGTTGACAAAGCTATTCGCAAAAAAAAAAAAAAAAAATCCATGATTTTTGGGTTTTCTTCTGAAAATATTTTCCTTTTCAGACATAGTAAAAAGGTCTAGAATTATAAATTTCTTATGAAAGGTGCTGATTTTAGCCTTGCAAATTTTTTCCTGTTATTTAGCACTTAAACTAATCTCACTGAAGTTAGCTATCCACAATACATGTATATTTGTCTGATCTAGTCATTTTAAGTCTCTTTGCAGTCTGGAAAGGGAAACAAGTGTTTCTGGGTCTTCATCACAAAGCAGATGTACAAATCACTTGGCTTATTTTTAACATTAGAAATCTCTGTTCCTGCCCACTGATCATAAAGGGAGTCTAGACAGCTTGGCTGTAGCCATCTAAAATATTTTTTAAAATTAATTCATGTTACTTGGTTTTGGAGAATTTTTATTACTTGATTTTAGAAGCTGAATTTATTTTAAATTTAAATTGTTTAAAGAAAGAAAGATTAGTTTCGAATCAAGTTTCCTTGTCCTTTTGATTGAACAGATTTTAAATCTTATTATTTTCAGTATAATTTTAGCATTTTGAGTCCATTAAAAAAAAATGGAGGTATAGTTTAGGCTTGTGGTAATAAACCCAAGTTTTACCCCCAGTAAGTATGTCCATATTGCATATCTGTTTGTTATGAGTATAGGTTGTTTAAAAATGACACCGTGGATAGCCTTTGTTTAATATCCATTTTCACAATAAAACCTGTTTAAATGGTACTTAAGGCATATTTTAGTTCACACTGATTATGCAGCTGTCCCATTATCATTATTTATTATTACAAGAAGGCAGTGTTATGTTAGGCATACCAATTAAATACCAAGTGTATTTTACTGTTGCTTAATGTTAGGGCCTTACGTGTCTGTAGCTCAGCCCAGTTCCACTAGAGCACAACTCAAAAACCACGGCCACAGCCTGGGCTTTGTTCCGTTCATGCCACTAAAGACAGAGCATGATTTGAACTGGGGTAACCCATATCAGCCATGTTACACACTGCTGCCTGCGCCTGAGCACTACGCTCTGTAGTAGTGGTCAATTACAATTTCAGTCCTAACAAACCCTTTTATATGCTCCATCTTTTTTCAAATGTGAAGAAAGCTGAGCCCTTGAATAGCCTGGAAGTTAAATGTGTTGCAGTCTGTTTTGTATCTTATTCTAGTAATTTTTAAATGTTCAATCTTCGATGATCTGAGTAAGAAATAAATGCCCTGTTATAGAGAGGATGGAGCCAGGCTTTTCTCAATGTCGTCCAATGACAGGACGAGAGGCAATGGGTGCAAGTTGGAGCACAAGAGGTTTAGGCTCAACATAAGAAAGAACTTTTTCTCAGTGAGGGTGCCAGAGCTCTGGAACAGGCTGCCCAGGGCGGTTGTGGAGTCTCCATCTCTGGAGACACTTAAGACCTGCCTGGATCTGTTCCTGAGTGACTTGGTCTAGGTGATCCTGCTCAGGCAGGGGGGTTGGACTAGATGATCTTCTAGGTCCCTTCCAGCCCCTAATTTCTGTGATTCTGTGATTCTGTAATAAGGTTATGTCTATGATGTTTAAAGAAGTTTCTTCCATTACTGGCCATTCATTTCATGGGCAAACTTGGAGATCATGCCTAAGGTGTACAATCATATGACATAAATATTACTCAAGTATTGAATTATATCAAATTATTTTAGGTTTTTTATTTTGGGGTGCTTTATAATTTTAAAAAAGAGACATGAGGTAGAAAAATCCATATTTCTACCTGACATGAGGTAGAAAAATCCAAATATCATCCAGGAATATATTTTTTTTAACTCTTGAGACTTAATTTGGTGTTGTGTGCAGCAATGAAGGCAACTGCTGTGCCTTCAGAGACTGGGCTGTTCTGTTGTGTTCAGTTAACAGTGCAAAAATAAACAGTGAAGAGATCAGAGGCAGAAAAGCATCTTCTGACAGCTGAGTGCTAGAGGAGGAAGGGATACTTTTCTGTGCCAGCAGTGGGCTCAGGGAATTTTTGTTCTTTGAAGATGTTAGGTGTTTCACCTCTGCCTCCGTACTTAGACACGTCAGCAGGAGTACATTGAGGCACATAAACAGCCTGCTGGGGTTGAAGGTGTTTTTGAATGGCAGGATTTTATAGCTTGTGCAAATTAATGAATTATTAAAGTTTAGAAGCAGATTGACAGATATTAGGGGTTGGAAGGGAGCTAGAAGATCATCTAGTCCAACCCCCCTGCCAGAGCAGGGGCACCTAGACCAAGTCACCCAGGAACAGATCCAGGGGGGTCTGGAATGTCTCCAGAGCAGGAGACTCCACAACCTCCCTGGGCAGCCCCTGCCAGGCTCTGCCACCCTCACTGAGAAAAAGTTTTTCCTTGTGTTTCCCCTCAACCTCTTGTGCTCCAACTTGCACCCATTGCCTCTTGTCCTGTCACTGGATGACATTGAGCAGAGTCTGGCTCCATCCTCCCTACACTGCCCTGAACATATTGACAGACACTGCTGAGCTCCCCCCCTCAGTCTTCTCTTCTCCAGGCTAAAGAGCCCCAGCTCTCTCAGCCTCTCCTCAGCAGGGAGATCTCCACTCCCTTCAGCGTCTTGCTGCCCTGCACTGGACTCTCTCCAGTAAATCTCTATCTTTTCTGAACTGGGGTGTCCAGAAGATTTCATGTCTTCATCGTATGTTTTCAGTTTTTAATAGCAATTAATGATTTGAATGTTTGTTGTTTTGTTTCGGTTTTTTCATTTGTTTAGTTTTGGGTTTTGTTTTTTAACCAATAATATGAAAACTTTTACCTTTGGAATGAAGTTAAATATGTGAAATTTCTGAGTGAGGAGGAAATGAACTAAAATGTTGATTATCCAAAAATAGTGGGGTTTTCTCCTAAGTAATGGGAAGAACTTCCTCTTCACATGTTGCAGACAGTGTCAAAACCAAGGTGAGACAATCAGCAAGGTGTTTTACTTAGTTAATGGTGTAATATGAGTACTGCATCAAATGCAGTTGCAGAACAGTGGGACTGGCAGACCAGTGGAGTAGCGTGGTGTTTATGAATTGGATTTACCCTGCTTCTTTCTGTTACCCTGTTTGTATCCTCTAAGTATCAAACACAAGCTCTTAGTTTCCTCTGGTTATCTAATGCATATCTGTATCATTATTGATGCAGATCTTTTATAATTATTTCAGCAGCTGAATGATTATTCCTCAGCCTTCCACAGCTAGGATTTCAGTGGGCCTGTGGGTCCTCAGTACCCTTTCCCTGCATGAGAGTGAGAAGGCTGGAGAGGTGAGGGGTGTCTGTTTCTCATGTCAGAAGTCCATAGAGCCAGTGCTGTTTGACAGCATGTAGCTGATGCTGTCCTGCAGGGGTGCTCACAGACTCGGTCTGTGGATTGGGGGGTTTGTGTGAGCAACTCGTCCCTGGGTGGTACCTTGTTAGGGTGCTGCACCCTGCTTCTACAAGGGCTCACAAGGCGTTACTGGTTTCCCTCAACACTGAGGGAAAAAAGAGCTCAAAAAAAAGCTCAACACAAATTGAGCTTTGTTAGTGAATTCTTGCTGAGTAACTTGGGTACTTGATGTGTTTTGATGGATAATTCTTGATCCTTGCAGTTCCTGTCAGACATTATTTTGGCATTACCAAATAGGGTTTGACATCTTCTTGCTCTTGTGCTGGGTCTATTCCAAATCAAGGAAGATTTCTGGTTTAGTTCTAAACATTTTTTTATTTTTTTTTGTCTGCCTGTTAGGGTAATTCCTGTGCTGGTATGAGCAAAAATGCTGCTGATAAAATGCTGTAGCTAACAATGTGCTTTTAGTGGAACGCAGTCGCATTTGGTGGTCTTTGGTGCAGCAGTTCTGAGAGCAATAGATTGCTGTGCAATTTTTGCTAATGTGCAGTTGGTCATCATCCCCAGATTTCTAACAGCATCATCCAGTGTGTTATTTTCTAGTTCTTTTATGGTGGTTTCTCAGAGAGAGTTGTCCTTTAGGGAACTGAAAGACTCGAATCAACTCTTAAAACTGCTTTTTGTTCCACAAACTTATCTTTGTGTGATGATAAAAGAAGAGAAAAAGAGATGGTGATAGTGACAGCAATGTAGAGGTGAAAGAGCTGTATCTTCTCTATAAAATCTTGATGAAATCCACTGCTTCTGGAAATGCATTCAGGTGTATCACCATATTCACCATTTGTCATTTGCCTGCTTTTAAACCAGATATTGAGATTCTAGCAGAATTACTCCTTTAAAAAGTGCTTTGATTGTGTTTTGTTCCTCAGAAGAACCTATTTTGTGATCTGTGCTGCTTTTTTTTTGACACACTCTCTACAAATAGGTTTAGTACAAGGCATTTCTACTATATAAATGAGTCTATACAGGATGTTAAAAGGCCTCTCTCAAAATCCAAGTTTTATTACTTGTCTGCATGTCCTAAGTGTTAGAGTGGAATATTATTTAAGAATTAAGATTTTTATTATTGTGTTTTAAGGCAAAATTAGGTAAGATCCCATGGTTTATATGATTTATTAGAGATACATCTCTGTTAGGAAATAGCATTTTCGCATGTAGAGTGTGAAAGAACCTTTTACAAGACTGTGTTGTGTTACCATGTGCACTCAGGTTTTTGCTCTGCTTAAAACACAGTAGTGCCCTTGAAAACAAAGTATAAAAGTTACTCTTTTAAGTTTGGTAATAAGTGGTGAAAAATACTACTTAAGTAACATTTCAAACTTCTAAATTTTTTTGAGCTGTAGAAATTCAGTCTAAACTATTCCCATTCCAGTTCCTTATAATACTTGTCTACTTACTAGATTATTTTTATTGAGGATTTATTGTTGTCTCATTTGTTGTCTGAGATGTGTAAAGTGCATAGAGGTAAAGTATCAGTGGTGAAAGAGCTGTCTTTTCTTTCTAAAAGTAAGTCACATGGGTAGAAATAATCAGAGCTTAATAGAAAAGAAGGTAGTGATGCTGACTCTCTCATGATAAAGTCACCAGAACGTTGATAAAATGCTGAGGTTAAACACCATCTCCTGACCCTTGGTGGAATGTTCATCCTTCCACAATATCCCTGAATGTAATCTAAAGGGAAATGTTAATACAAAACAAAGCATTTTATAAAGCACAAAGCAAACTTTTGTATTTTTTTGTTGTTTTGTTTTTTGTTTTTTTTTTTTTAAAAAGGTGAATCAGAAATTCTTTGCGAAGTAGTCTGCAGAGGTATCAAAATGGTAAACCAGCAGTGAAAGCCATTGCTAGGTCATCCTCCTGTCTGCTTTAATTTCTGGCTTGGCTCTGCAAAGGACCATTTTCTAAGAATGGAGCTTGACAGGCGCGAGTGACACCTGGGTGAAACTGCTGTTCAGAAGATGAGATAATCTGGGGAGCAGCTTTCGGGTTCAAAGGCAAAGATTTTTGATACCTTACTGCTACCACTTAGTCATTGTTCAGTGTAGTTCCTTGTATTTCATTTTATTCACAGCTTTGAAGGCAGCTCAATTACTCGCATGGTTCTATGTCTGTAAAATATTTCCTTTGAAGTGTAAGGCAAACAAGAGTCTTAAACAACAGTTTGTTCTCCCACAAGTGTCAATCCTTTCAGGTTTGAGAATTAATTTCTGCTTCTTAACTTAAATTCTTAGATATGGATGGAAAAGTTGTGTGAAATAGATTTTTTCCAAGTAAGAAATTCTGCTAAAAAGTACAATTTATGTAATGCATAACTGCTTTAAGCAATGGATATAGACAGTATAGTTCAGTTTCTAAGGGCTTACTTTTTCTTCAGCTTTAAGAGTGCAGTGGTGCCTTAGACTAAGTGTTTTTTTCCGTGACACAGGGCAAGAATGTAGTGTTTCAAGTAGAGAACAGTAGATTAAAACATAGCTCTGGGTAGGTAGATCCCAAGGAATTCTTGTAGTCTTTCCTCTTGTGCTTTTTGCATTTCAAAGTGTAACCAACTGGGGTGTCTGAATGGACAGTGTGCAAGTAACATATAGGAATACTTTGTGTATTTGAAAGTTGAATTTGGCTGCATCAAGACTTCTCNGAGGGTGGTGGCTCAGTGGCACAGGCTCCCCAGGGAGGTGGTTGAGGCCCCATCCCTGGAGCTATTGCAGGTGAGGTTGGCCAAGGCTCTGAGCAGCCTGGGCTAGTTGAGGGTGTCCCTGCTCCCTGCAGGGGGCTGCACTAGATGCCCTTTGGAGGTCCCTTCCAGCCCTAAATATTCTATGATTCTATGAAAGAAATATTTAAAAGGCAAATATTTATGTAAATGACCCTGATGGATGGATAAATAAATATTGGTGGTTTATGACTTACTGTCCAAATTGAGGAGAACCAAAGGAAGAAATGGGCTTAGTGAGAGTGAAAAGGTGACATAAAATACCTTATTCAGATCTGTGCTGTGCCTATTGTAGAGATACTCAACACAGCCTACTATAATGCTTAGCCTGCAGTTTTCTTGGATAACAAGAAAAAAGGTGTTATGAACAGCTTTTAGATATCAAGGCTAAAAGCATAGAAAGTGACTGTTGTTAGTCTTGAAGTAATCTTTTTTTCAATTAAAAAAATACAGTGAACTACTGAATTAGAACCACAACTTTACTAGTTAAGCTGAATATTACTAGCAAATTTTTATTTAATTTTTTCCTTTTCTGTTCCTAGGTGCTGTGCTGTTGCTCATAACATAATCATCTAGATATTTTCTTTTTCTGATTCCTGTAATGACTTTTGCCCTATCCTGAGCTAATAGAAGTGTCTTCACTTACCTTACTTGTCTCTTAAGTCACTTTGAAGTTGTATGCATAGACCTTTTTTCAAGCTTGAGACTAAATGTAGACTTAAAACTGCAAGTGCAGCAATACCAGGTGTCCATAAACTAAGACCCACCTCAGAAGCTTTATCTTTTGAGCATTTGGTCATTTTGGTACACTTTCAAGAAGTTGCATGTATTGTCTTTAAACTCAGTATAAATAACCCTACATGCATTCTTTAGTTACGGGTTTAGGATTTTTGGTTTTGTTTGTTTTGGGTTTTTTTGCTTGAGGGAGGGTATCAGGGATTGTCTTTTTTTAAATTTTTTTTTTTATGTTAGTATTTTTAGTGTTTTCACCTCTGTTTTAGGGGACATAATAGTTGCATTTAAAAATTTGCTAAGATAAGCCTATTGGAAGTGCTTGCTCTTTTCACAGTATTCTCAACCACTGGCTGAATTTTATTGTTTTAGCTGAAGTGCAGCTTGTGAATGATTCATTCTCACTTTGTGCACAGATGCTTATAGATCTACTCTTTTCCTTGATGTTGTAGCTATACATTAGAAATAAAAGAATTTGTCTCGCTGCTGAACATTTTTCAATGACAAGAAAATAATGTGCAATATAATGTGCATAATTTCCCTAATAGGTGTTTCTGTTTTCTCTTTTCCTAATGTACTAGAAATCAAGTGCGGAAGAGAAAATCAAATCTGGTATTTGAAAATATCAAAACTAGCATTGGCTTTTGCAATTATCCGATCAAAACCACCAGGGAAGAGTTGCAAAGAATACACTGAGCACCTTGCCAAAACTCTATGCGAGCAAGATGTTGGATGGAAATCAAAAGTTGAAGTGCTGGAAGCTGAAGTTCTTAGATTACGTCAGGAGCTGCTCTTGAGCAAGATCTGCCCAAGATTCTGCTTGGAAAATGGTGAGTGTCTGAAATAATTTCTGATTAGCTTGCAAGGAAACAAACAGCTTTCGTGTTGCCTACAACATCTTATGTTCCTATGCACGAGTCTTCCATGTACAGCTCTTTCTTTTCCCCAAAGCTCTGAAGCAGTAGAACACGTAAGGAGATTGATTTTAGAATTTGATGCTTGCTCAGAACTTGCATTTTTAATCAATATATATCATACGGACTAATTAAGACAAAACTGTTGCTACAAAATGTTACAGACTAGTATCTCTGAGGTTATAGAAATGTGATGTAGCTATTTACATTTGGAACATGTCTGAAAAAATATATTGCATGGGTTTTTTTACCATTTTAAAGATGCTTAATTTATTTAAGCCTAATGTGTTGAGAATGTAAATCTCTAATATGTATGATGGGAAGGCTGGGCAGGCAGAGGATGGTATTTCTGCTATTTCTGGTCATGTATTTAGACTGTGGATTCTGTGAATTTTTTTTATGACGTGATAAAATATTGTGAATCTGGTGTTGTATGATTCAGGAAAGCTGTTAAAGAATATTAGAAAAAAACAAACCCAAAAAAGATCCAGCTCAAACAACACTGTTTTTGTGACTTGTGCATATGGAGTGAGTCATTCTTTCTCTGAGATACCAAATGACAGAATGAGCTTGGAAATCAGGCAGTGGGGGATGTATTAGGCTCTGGAGACATATTTCCCCTGGGAGATAGAGGTCAAAATGCTCTGGGCTGAAGGAGAGAGAAATAGTTCACTGTTGAGAGAATCTCTAAAATCAAAATGCATATGTACTTGCTCTGTGACTTGAGATTTCTAGAAGGTTTCTACTGGAATACTTTGTACTGCAACGATACCTTCTCCATTGCCTTGTGAAAAGATTTCTAGATTCTTTGACTGAGAGTGGGGATGTATTAGACTTTAGCTGGAAGCTCTAATGATGTACTTATTTATGTATGTAATTATTTAATAATAGACATTTCTCTAGAGAAGTGATTTAATGACTTCATACTTACTGTCTTAATGTGAAGAACTGATTGCAAATGATGGAGGACAGGTATGTTAACATCTAACATCTGGAGAGGAAATTCTAGTGGATTAAACAGAACATATAAAACACTAGCAATTAAATAAATTAATCTACAACTTCTTTGTTTGAAGTCTATCTTATCAAAAAAATCTTTCCCTTAAGCTGTTTAACTGAGCAGTAGTGATATTTCACTTGACCAGAGTAAACTCTTGCAGTTGTGAGATAGACAGAGGAAAGCAACTGTCTTCCAAAAGATGTTAATTTTCATTGCCCTAGTCACAGTCACCTCACAGTCATAGTGAGGTTTAACAACATACCTAAAATTGATCTATCTTGTCTCATTTTAGATTGCACTGTAGTTTCTCTTTTAAGCTGCACCAAATGTTCTGTGTTTTCCTCATTATTGAATCATAGA
>VYZU01007231.1:0-14947 GCA_013401355.1 Ceyx cyanopectus | reverse complement strand
CCTAAATGACAAATGTAATTAAATAAAAGCCATGGACATAAAAGAAATTTTAACTGTGTGAAATAGCTCCATTAGCAGTTATGTAACTAGAAAAAACGTAAGCTGAAAATTCTCACCACGTTGAGAGGAGAAGGAAAGGGAGAGAGAGGGAGAAGAAGGCAAATGTTCTGTGAGACGTAGAGCAGAGGTGACCGCAAACATGTATGATGTACCATCAGAATGCAACAGATTCAATGCGTATTTATTTTAGTTTATCGTTTTATTATTTATGTGGCATGTCTAATTTATAAATTAGTACATAATGTTCTGGAATTGCAAGGATCTTTACTGATTTTAGCCTCTGGCATAGATTTTTAAGCTACAATTATCTTCTGAAAACTCCAAGCTTTCCTTTAGACATCCATTTCCCAGCGGATGAGAGAGCAAGGGCACAGCCAGAAGCCACAGCCGCCTCGATGCTGTCGATTCTTCTCCCTGTGCAGCCTCGACCGCTCCTGCTGCCCACCGGCCCGCGCCCTCAGCCGCAGAATCCCTCACAAGTCCGCACATGCGCGCCCGGTAGCCGCGGGCACCCAGTCCCCGACCGACCTGCGCAGCAGGGCCGTGCGCGACCGCGGGCGAGGATCCGGCCCGGGCTCTGCAGAGCCGTCGGGCCGCCGCGTAGCCGACTGCCGGGACTGCCGAGCAGGTAAACGCGGCGCCGGCCGCCGCCGGCCCGGGCAGGGCTCCGCTGGCCCCGGAGACCCGGCACGGTTGGCCACCCAGTCCCGCAGTAGGGCCCGGCCTTGAAGGGGCATGGAGGGAGAACAAACATCCTATTCAAGGTCTGAGGATAAGCACGTGTGAACACTTTGTTTTTAAGCCCTTGAACCTGACTGCAAGGTGTTCACTCTGGGCTCAGAGGTTTCCTCTGTTGCCTACAGGAAGCACAGGAGACCTCACAGCATGCTCCTCCTGTTTGCTTCTCCCTTACTATTTCAGAGAAAAAGTCAAATTTTCTTAAAGACTGTGGAAAAGTCTCTCAAAGCAGCAGCAGCTGGGCCTTATGCATGCAGAGATACCTAGCGGCTGCTGGATGAAAGGGTGGGTGTTTGAAAGGAAACTGACAATCGTGAGTGACCCCACACTCTGTTCCTGTGCTTAAGGGATACATGGTCTCCCAGGGCTCTACAAGACCTGTTTCTCTTCCCACACATTCAGGACCAGGTAACTGAGCAGCCCTCAGCTTTCCTCCCTCATGCAAGCTGGCACCCACAACAGACAGCACCAGCAAGCTGATCCAGTAAAGCTCTGTGTAGTTTGGCACAGCTCTGACATGTGAAGCAGTCTCCTCCCTACATAGCAATCCCAGCATCTCCAGCCAGCTCTGGGGATCAAAGATGGTGTTTGGCTGTAGGCAATGCATTTTTTTAGTCGAACCATTTTGTTTTCTGACCATATGCACTTGTCTTTGGGTGGGTTCATCTTAGAGTATGGACAGTGATTGCTTTGGAGAAAGCTGTAAGAATCTATAATTCATTATCTTCTATATCTCAGGCTGCTTTCAAGTGAATGGAAGAGGGGAGGTCTCACACTGTTATTTTTTTCCTGTTCAGATGCAGATATATAACTGGAGATCTAATACCCACATTCAGAAGCCATGAATTCCAGAAAATTACTCTCAGAAACACGCAGAACATTTCCTGCTACTGCAGTGCACTGCCAGCAGCCATCACGCATCCTCATTGTGGACGCCGCATCGCATTCCTGGACCAACACTTGCTCTGTACTCTCAGAAGCTCTGGAAAACATACTCTGCTTGGCATGCAGCTTGTCTGGCCCCTGCCGCGTTCCCTTGCTGAGCCTCTACGTGGTGCAGAGCCAGCAGGAGTGTGTGCTTCCCTTTACGGTAGGCGTGCGACCGTGTCCCTTGGGATCTTGCTAACATGGACACAACACAGTGCTGCAGTTCAGTAAAGGCAGTTATGATTTGCCTCGTGTGTCTAAAACCTAATCATCTTCAAAGAGTATAGTTTCATAGATTTGATGGAAAAGGTGAATTTTAGGAAAGAATAATGTTTAAAAATAAATCACATTTTTCTATCTGAGTTGCTCACGTACATAAATTAGGGTTTGTGCTCTCCCCTTCTCAAACTTCTGTTGTACCTCTCCCCTTTCAGATGATACTTTCTGCACTATCTGTACTGCTTCTCCAACACAACTCTACATCTAATAATGTGGATGGTGGAATGGTCTGTATACCTGTCAAGATATACAAATGGTCTGTTGATTACACAAATATTACCACTCTGGGAGAGGGTCCAGGCATTTAAGGAAAGGATCAGAATTCAAAATATTTTTTTTTCCAAAATTGAGAAATACCCTCAGTCATTAGGTAGGAAAAGACCCTTAAGATCATCAACTCCAACCATTAATCTGTCTAGTTCCAGTCCAAGTACTGCCAAGTCCACCGCTAAATCACAGAATGATTTGGCTGGAAGAGACCTTTAAGATCATCAAGTCCAACCATTAACCCTACACTGCCAGAGTCCCTAAACCATGTCCCCCAGCACCACAGCTACACGGCTTTTAAACACCTCCAGGGATGGGGACTCCACCACCTCCCTGGGCAACCCATTCCAATGCCTAGCCACTCTTACGTTAAACGCTGTAAATCCCGTCCTTAAATGCCACATCTACACATCTTTTGAATATAAAGATCTAAGTCCGTAAGAACGAGTATTTCACTCGTTGAGGGATATATGGCAGAATAAATATACTTGGAGAATGACTAGCAGCTCTACAATATGAGCTTTGGATTATAAAGCACCATAAAGTTTACAAGAAAGTGTGAATGTGGGTTATAGGCAAGGTCACAAGGATAGCTAAGGGGATACCGAAGAAACATTTTCTGGGCATAATTGTGAAATCACTCTGATAAGGGGCTTTAAGAACAGACGCTTGTCTTGCTTCCTAGGATGAATGTACGTGTAATTCATCCTGGGATGTCACTGTACAATGGACTAGGCGATCTCTTTCACAACTGTTTCCAGGCCCGTTTCTGTGATTTTGCATTACATCCAAGCTAATTTGTAAGTGCTCGGGGCCAAATACTTGTTTTTGTATTTGCTACTGATCTAACGTGCTGTCTGACGGCGACCTTGGATCTCATTTGGAGAGCACAGCTACACTTTGACACAATCCCTCTACTTGCCCCATCATATGAATCTTCCTCTCATGACAATTTCTCATTTTGATAATGAGTTTTTAAAGACAGAGGAACCCTTAGGTCATTGTTTAACTTCTTTTTTGTTACAGGTTATTATATTTCACTAAAGTACCTTTATCAAAGCTCTTCCACCAGAATAACATGCAGTTTTGAACTGAAGATACTACATGATGGGACAATCCTGTAATTCTTCCAGTGGCTGGTTAATCATTGTCAGCGTGGAACTTGCACTTGGTTTCTAATTTGCATTTTTTGGATTATCTTCCAGGGACTTGTTAACAGACTTTCTCTTTCGGCTACATTGAAGAACCTACTTGTGTTATATACTTTCTTCTTCTAAATACAATCAGTTCTCTTCTCAATCTTCCAGCTGGTAAATGAAAGAGATCAAAGTGTAAGTCTAACTGCAAGACATTTTTTACAGGCCCTTAATTTCCAAGCCCTTCTACCTATTCCTTCTCCTGGCTTTGTGGACACGGCCTTTCCATAGAGAGTTCAGCAGCACCCTACAGAGAGCTGAAAAACACCTGCTCTTCCTGTTGGCACCAAAGGTGATCATGTCATCTCTTTAGCCATAATATTTTAATAGCTGGTCTTCTGCAGCTTCTGCAATCTCTACCTGAGAAGCATCTGTTCCTTTGCAGCTTTTCTGCTAGGGCTCCATTGCTTTTTCTGTACTGCTGAATGTGCCCCCGTCTCGACAGGACACACTCTATTGCAGTGGCTTTCTGCTTAGCTAGAGAAAAACGTGGTACATCTCACTGAGGAAGCAAGACAGAGCTATATTAAACGCTGCTTATTAGACAGATCATATGATGTCAGGAAAGCCCCAAAGATGAAAAAGAAAGGTTGGGAGAGTACATGGGGAAGTGTCATACACAGTTTTCTTAGTCTCTCCTGGGCACTCGCTTTTGGTCTCTGTTCCTCCTGGTCTCCTCTATTGGCCTAATGCTAACAAGTCTAAAGAGCTTCCCTGGAAAGGGCAGGGGGATGGAGGAAACCAGGAAGAAAGTAAATAACCATGGAGGACAACAGATGGTGACAAAAGGGGAAGTGAGAATCAAAGTCTATTTATAAAGACCATAGTATAAATATATACAATAATGCTCAACTAATACTGCATAGAGGAAGAGTATGAGAGGGGCCTACCACACTCCTGGCCAGCCTGGTCCATATTCAGATTGCCTTCTATGGATTTAGGTGACCTCTATAAAGTTATACCAAATGCAAGGAAGAGCTGAGTGCATTATGTGTTACAGGGACTCAGCAGCCCTGGACTGCAGGCAGTGAGAATTATGGCCCTATAACCTCTGATCAATGAGACCAACGCAGAACACCAGAGGGGAGCACAATGCATTAATGACCCATGTATTTCTGAGCTCATATTGCCATAATGAGACAGACCATCTATCCTTGATGCAGCCACCGTATAGTTGTAGCTGTTGGCTGAAGGAATAAAAATTTTTTACAAATAGCAGCTCTAGAATAATTTTCCTTTTCTAACACTTGCTCTGGTAGCTCATCTTCAAAGTAGAAGACTCCAGAGATCTTCAATCAGTGTTTGCTATTTAATAACCATTACTGTGGTGAATGTCCTAAAAGAGCAGAATTACAGAATGTTAGGGGTCGGAAGGGACCTAGAAGATCATCTAGTCCAACCGCCCTGCCAGAGCAGGGTCACCTAGACCAAGTCACCCAGGAACACATCCAAGCGGGTCTGGAATGTCTCCAGAGAAGAAGACTCCTCAACCTCCCTGGGGAGCCTGTTCCAGAGCTCCGTCACCCTCACTGTGAAAAAGTTTTTCCTTGTGTTTCCCCTAAACCTCTTGTGCTTCAACTTGCACCCATTGCCTCTCGTCCTTTCATTGGATGACACTGAGCAGAGTCTGGCTCCGTCCTCCCTACACTCACCCTTAACATATTGATAGACATTGATGAGGTCCCCCCTCACTCTCCTCCAGGCTAAAGAACCCCAGCTCTCTCAGCCTCTCCTCAGAAGGTAGATGCTCCAGTCCCTTCAGCATCTTGGTGGCCCTGCGTTGGACTCTCTCCAGTAAATCTGTCTTTTCTGAACTGGGGTGTCCAAAACTGGACACAGTACTCGAGGTGGGGTCTCACCGGTGCGGAGTAGAGGGGGAGGAGAACCTCCCTTGCCCCGCTGGCCACACTTCTCCTAATGCATCCCAGGATCCATCGGCCGCCTTGGCTTCAAGGGTGCGTTGTTGGCTCCTGGTCACTCCCTGTCCACCAGGACCCCCAGGTCTCTTTCTCCAGAGCTGCTCTCTAATACATCAGCCCCCAGCCTGTACTGATCCATGGGGTTCTTCTTCCCCAGATGCAGCACCTTACACTTGCTCTTGTTAAATTTCATTAAATTTCTCCCTGCCCAGCTCTCCAGCCTGTCCAGGTCTCTCTGGATGGCAGCACAGCCTGCTGCTGTGTCAGCCACTCCTCCCAGTTTGATGTCATCAGCAAACTTGCTGAGGGTACTCTCTATCCTCTCATCCAGGTCATTGATGAATATACTGAATAACATTAGACCCAGCACTAACATCAGAGCACAAGAAGTGCCCTCCTGAATCAGACCAGAGCCCCTCAACCCAGTCTCACGAGGGAAGGCTGTTTTGGGGGAAGTGCCCCAGCCCCATCGCTTTATGTGGCTCATTCTCCTTACACTCCCCTAGTTCCACAGCTTTTGTATTAAGAATGACAGAGGATACTTTTGAGGCTGTTCCTCTTGATATCTCATTCTGGGCCCATTACCCATGAGCTTGTGGAACCCCTTTGTGAACCTGTCACCTCAGCCTGACTCCATACCCTCCCCTTCCAGAGGTCCACACCTTGAAGAGTAAAGGAATACAGACATAACAGGGGTGACTGTGCCTGTAGATATCACGCCACCTCAGCATCTCAAGTTCTGCCTCTGTTACACAGGGCCAGAGGGGAAGGACATGCTGAACTGCTGCCTTTTGGCTAGCAACAGGCAGAGAACTTGGAACGATCATGTGTATTGTTACCAGCACAGCAAACAGCTGGGTTTGATTCACATCACTGTTCACTGCTTTATAACTTGGCTGCTATCCCCAGGCTTGCCTTGGTGCTGTCAATTCAAAAGCCTCTTTCCACTTTCCAAAAAAGTTTCCTATTATCAGTTTGACATTTCCAGTCCTTTAATTACATGACATACTGTTTTGCAGCTAGTGAAAGAAAACTTTGCACGAATTCAAGCCTGCATTTCAGAGCTCCGCTCTCTACCAGGAGAAGGCTGCTTTCCACAGTGGGGGAGTGGAGTGGTAAAAGCTGTGCAGGATGGATTGCAACAGTTCAAACAGTACAGCAGGCACACGGCAGCAGGAGGCTCACCAAACAGTTCTGTTGAGGTAAGACAATGTTGGGAAGGTAGAGGGAAGCTGTCCACCAGGGTTGCCACTTGCTGGCGCACAAAGATGACAATCTGTGTGGTATCCAAGATGCGTGGGAGGGAGAGAGGAATTGAAAAAAGAATAAACTCTCCAGAAAACCCCACATGGCAATCTGTGAATGCTCATGAAAACTAGAAAGATTCAGGTTGAAGTAGCTTATGGGGATTGATGTCACAGGATAGAAAGATTACTTTCATTTCCAGTCATCTAGGATGGCTTTTTTTTCAGCTTTATTTTGATTACTTTCACAGCAGAACTGTGTCAAAGGCAAACACATTCCCAGTACTTCTGGATGCGATTTTCCTGTCAACCTACAGTTACATTCTGTGGTTATTGTGTCTGGAACTTCCACTGATACAGTGGGATGTTTGTACAAAGGTGCCCATTTTGCCTGAAAGCACAACCACAGTTCATTGCAAGTGAACTCATACACTACGTTCTAGCACAGGTACTGGAGAGGGTACTGAGGGCTTCCAGAAACACACCAGGTCATACTTCCCCGTACTGGAGGCAACTGTAGTTCAAAGTTTAGTTTTGCGAAGAATTTGAAGGATAAAAGACTGCTCTCCAAGCTAATCGGTCCTTCCCATGCATTCTGCATAAACCTGACCTCTGGATGCCAATCACTCTTCCGTAAGTTCCAACAAAAGGTGGGTTTCACAGACCTATGTGGGATCTAAGAGGTGGCCTTGGTCTTTCCTGCAAGAGTGAATAAGCACCATCAGAGAAGCCAGGAAGTAGCAGAAGAGCAGCTACAGTTCTCAGATCTTTGCTAATAAAAACCAGTGGTCACAGAAAGGCAGAAGGGTATTTCACCCTGACAGAAGGCCATGTTTCTAGGAAAGGCAGCTTTCTGTACATCAGGGATTGAAACCTTGTTTTCATCACAAGCTTATTTTTATTAAAAGCTGGATTTCTGTTTTTGTTTCCTTTTCACAGAAGGCATTTTAATGTTTTTGCTCTGATACAGTAGCTTTTGAAGGAAGACAAAATATATATATATACACATACACACTTTCTTAAGAGTGAAGCCTGAATAACTTAAGCCAGTTACCGTTTTTACCCTGTTAAATTTAACTGTGTGGGTAGACCACACACGGTGACCGAGAACTTAACTTGTGCCACCAGCGTTTTCTGTTCAGTCCACGGTAACGAGAAGTAGCAATTCTGTTTCTGTGATACTTTAAAGTATTAGAGGGACCCTATCCCGGGTTTCACAGAGGTGGTGGCTGCCCCATCCCTGGCACCATCCCAGGTGAGTTTGGCCGGGGCTCTGAGCAACCTGCTCTAGTTGCAGATGATCCTGCTCCCTGCAGGGGTGTTGGACTCAATCTTTAAGGCCCCTTTCCACTCAAACCATTCTATGGTTCTACGATTAGAAAACATAAGAAGTGTTGCTGCATTGAACTATAAGGCATGATCATGGTGCCTTTTACTCATCGAAATTTAATGCCATGTTTGTGAGTCAGCGTCTGACTGATGCGGCCAGGCACAGTTCTGCAGCTCAGTAGGAAGAGGGGGAAAGGACAAGACAAGACTGCAAAGAGCTGTTGATGAAGTATGCTTAGATGTCAACTAGCAGGAAGGCAAGCACTGGGGTCAGCACAGTTATAATAGAAGAACAGTCTCTTGAGAGTGATTTAGACCACGATAGCCCGCGTGTATAGTACCTGCACGCCACTGGTGATTTGCTTGTGCAAATCAGATGTAGCCTTTAGGCAAATGTGCCTTTTCCTGACAGTTAAACCACAGAAAAGAACATTCCTAGCCCACTAGCAAGCATAGTAGCCTTTTTACAACCTGCATTCATATAAAACACGGGTATTTGTTAAATTATAGAAAATGCTTACTATTTGGAGGTCCTGACTTCAGAGGGGAAAAACCCACCAGCATCAGTGAAGCTCTGTCTCACCAGCAGTTACAGGGCAAGAAACATGGCCAGTCTGCAATAGGATGAAAAGCATTTTTCAAGTTACTGGTAATCCATCTTTTGTCCTACTAGGAAGTATTATGGCAATAAGGGATTATACCTAGAGACTGTGGTAATGTGAAGGGAAGTCACAGGAGCTAGCCCAGTTTCTGTATGTGGGGAAAGAAACTCTCCTGGTCTCTGAGCAGGTTATGCCAGCATGATTCAGGTGGTGGGAGGGGTAAGTGGAAGGCGATAGGCTACAGATGTCATGCAGCCGTGGTTCTGATGAAACACAAGCGTGTCAATGTAGCAGACCTGACTAGAGCTCTGCAGATCACTGTGTCTTTCGAGCAGTTCAGCTACCCTAGCTTAAGAACAGTCCCCGTTAGTGATGCTCATTAGTTGCTGAAAGGAGCCTGGGGTAATTTCTTCATTCCCAGTAACTGGGAAGCAAACGCTAGGGATGTTGGAGATGTGCTTTGTTAGGGAACTGGAGCTTGTCAAGGCTCCGCAGCTCCATGCCCCCAGACCTGACCGGTTGTGAGGCTGAGCTAGTATTCCTAGAGTCAGAGGCACACGGAGCACGTGTATAACACACACACGCACACACACACGCCTGGTTGGTCACACAGATCAAAGGCAGACACTCAGAGCACTTAAATGAACACAGACTGCACCAGTGGCCTCAGCCTGTTCCCCTCTGTAAGAGCAGGATGGAGATATACTATATATATATTCATGCCCCTGTATGTCCTTATTTACATTATTTATATATAAGCTTCTATCATGTAAACTAAAGGATTTTGTGAAATTAAGGTGTACTGGTGTAGGAAATGCTCTATCTATAGCTGTACATATAAATAAATATAGTATCTTTCGATGGTTCTGCTACCCCCAACCCAGGAACCATTCCCATTGTCTACTTCTGTCAGCCCATAAAGGATTATTATAATCATAATTATTATAATCATAATTACTGCTTCATTCCCAGGGTCTTCTAGATAAGCACCGATAGATCTGAAGGGAGAAAGTATAGTTCCTGTCCCCTGCACTCCCCCACCTACAAAGAAAAAAAATCCCTAAGCCTTGAACTGTCTCTTCTGCTGGTATTGCTCAGTGTCTTTGTAGTAGAACTCATATGTGAGGATCTAAGTTTCCCCAAATGCTCCCTACAGGACATTTGTTAGCAGCCTTGACTAAAAATACACCTTATTTTTTAATTACTGTTGTTACAGTAACAGTGCTTTGGAGCAGTGAGCAAATGTGCCAAGAAGACTCAGTACTCCCCCATCACTAAATGTCAGGCAAGATCAGACCTCATTTGAGAAAAAAAAAAAAAAAAGAAAAAAACCTCACAAAATAAAAAAAGCCCCATTCAGGCCTCAAGTGAGAAAGGCAGATTTAGTCTGCTTGAGCTATAACCGATACAGAAATGGCCAGTGGCGCCATGTCTCAGCAAGTCTCAGGCAGAGTCCCTCCTGCACACACAGACTTACTGACCCTAGGTGCAAAGCTTTTAAAGAGATATTTTAGAGTGTTCTTTCTCTATAGTGGGACCTGTGCTATTCAAACTGGCCAGGCACTTGCACATGTCAAGGGAGAATTAAGATAGAGACAGCTTTTAGACACTGTGTTTTTGTTCCAGATCACAATTTTGACTAGCCAGCCCGGCAAAGAAATGGTAAAGCAGCTGGAAGAGAAGTTAAAAGATATAGACCTTACGAGTCTGCGCAGAATACAGATCATTGAGGTTTTGAAGAGAGACCTTCTGGAGCCTGAGAATATGGAACAGTGCATGCCAGCAGAAGAGCCCAGCAGCAGCGGTGAGCAGCAGAAGTTAACAGTTTTGAGCAGCAGGACAACCCCTAGATAGAGCTCTGCTCTGATACTTACCACTTGCCTTTGTGCTGCTTCCCATCAGCAGTAGTAGCAACTACTGTGCCTGAAGGACCAGCAAAATTTTGTACCACAGCTCATCTCTGGGGCTTTATCACATTGGAGCAAAGTTAGCATATAGACTTCATTACTGCATCTCTAGGTACTACCTACAACTGACTTTGTATACAATACAGCTTTCTTGAGGGATTAAAGATCAAAAAACACATAAAGTTTATGGCAGTAACACACATCTACTCCTGAACATCCCCCTGGGCAATTGACTGGGTGATCAAAAGGTCCTTAGTGCCTGCAGAAGCAACCAGAACCCTTTAAGCAGGCAGCCAGGGGAAGAGGAAAGGAAGGAGAAGCAGACAGACACTTACAGTTCCAGTGACCCTTCAGAGGTAACTCCCTCCTCCCTCTCACCAGCTCAATACCTTGTCCTTTTAAAAGGAGCTTGGTGTCTAGTCCTTTAGCCCTTTCCCCTAGACCACCTACTGCACACTGCTGAGAAGAATTACATTCCCACACCAAGTCAGGGACTTAGCCTGCATGTCAGCCAGCCTTTGCCATCAACACGTTTCTTGCTTTTCTGCTGCTTTTCTCTAGACCCAGAGCACTTTTCCTTGAGCTTGCACACCCACAAAGCCACCCCCCACCACAACACCTGCTTCCCAACCCAGAGAACCCTTTCAAAGGCCTTTTATTGCTGACACCTGAACTCCCCAATCAACAAGAAACAGCTGGTACCGGGCTCTGGCTCACACAGAAGGTTCTCACAACAAGTTGATTACAAGCTGAAAAACCTGAGCCCTGGTGACCCGCAGTTAGTGTAAAACCTGTTACTAGCAATGACAATATTGTTCTTACTGAATGACAGGCAATGTTAGATGTTGTTACCTGTCTGTAGCTGTTCTTCTCTTGTGGTTACAGTAGCAAATTCCTGTTCCATTGGCAGGGTTGGGGCTGGAAATGTTTAGGTGAAGCACAGATTCCCTTTTGCCCTGTCCTCCAAGCACCTGGCCACATGCTTCATTACTGACAGAGCAAGTCCACCCCAGAGAGAATGTTGTTTTCCTGGCCATATCTCTGAAGAGTTCTTCCTGTAATCTGACAGTTTTCACAGTGAGAATTTAAGCTATAGCAATGAGAAAATCAGAAACAAGAATTCTTGTTAGCTCCTGTTTTGAGCCTTTCTGTTTCAAAGCCAGAGGTGCATTTTGTCCCTGTGTTACTATGGCCATGGGACCACAGTGCAAGGTAACGTTCACCTCCTGTGTGAGGAGCAGTACTTTGCATCACTACTACAAAATCCCCCGCTAGTAGAGCATGTCAGTTTTGCAGGCTCTTTGATTTCTCATGGCATCACATATTCCATGTCCCCTGCTTATTTCCAGAAAAGGAGGAATGAGATGATGGATGAGAAGCATCTCTGAGGCCAATGCTAAGATGTCCACAGCAGAAAATGGTTTGCATGTCACAGCTAGTCCTCTGAAAACAGCAGCAGCCCATTGAGGAGAAGGCTGTCAGTGTGGCCTGTGGAGCAACTCAGCTTCTAGCACTGTCCTTTTAAGGGGGCTGGCATCACAGCACTGTGCTGTGATTTGCATGGTCGTGGCTTCTGAAGCACTTCTTATGTGAAAGGGCTTGAGGGACTAAGGAGTGTAGTGGAAAATGCCAACGAATGTTCTTTTCTATGGCTGAAAATATTTGTGCTTTTTCATATTTATTTTTTCCCTGCAGACATTGCTATCCTGGGAATGGACATCGATGTGCAAACTGTAGAGGACAATGTCATCAGCTTGGAGATGCTGTTTAAAACATGGCTACATGACTATGGTACAGAGAGAGAGCACCTCCATCTCCTCCTTGCATCAGGAGGCTTTAGCCATGCCACTGCACACAGGACCGCCCCAGGTACCTCATTCTCTATACCCTCTGCAGGAAGGTCCTAAGTCTCACAGCCTTAAAGATTACACAGGCCTGTCCTGTGGGCAAGTTGCCTCACATTTAGAGACCCAAGTGAGGTCTCTGGGTGATTTCAAAAACTGTCTGGAGCTTCTGTGGTCTGAGAAGGGCCACATTTTGCTTAGAACACTTCCAAGTTGCTGCCATGTCCCGTGGCTGTAATTCCTTTCCATTCTTCAGCAAAAATGTGCCTTGTAGAGTATGTGAATTTATAGCCTACTTGGTCAAGGGAAAAGGGAACTTACATACTGAAAGCCAAGGGGCTGCCTGGCTCAGTGTATAGCACTACAATTAAATGAAGGCTGTCTTCAAAGGGACTTTGCTTATATCTATTCATTTAGCACTAAAATAGCCAGTGTTCTAGCTGAGGCTGCCAACAGTTAGAATATTGCATGGGGAAATTTATAAGGAATAAGGAAAGCTTTTTTCCTTCACTAGTCTAAGTTAAAAACCTTAATCCATCCTTGGGTGGGCACTGAAAACACGAAACAGCTATAGAAGACACAGGTGTTTCCTGTAGGTTATTGTTGCCTGTATTCACCACTGCAATGGAGGCTGCACATGGGGTTCTGGCCATCCCCTTTCCATGCCTCTCCAGGATGGTACTGTATGCCACTCCAGTATGACACTCACATGCAGCTTCCCATTGCCACGGCAGCAGAAGCACGCTGGTGATCCACAGGCCAGTTCCAGATTGGAAGCAAAGTTCATGTGTGCTCCACAGCAAGCAGACCAGAAAGTCTGGTGTGACTTTATTTATACAGTAGCTGCCATAAGAGCCCCCAGACCAGAACAGGCAATGATGGTATTTTGTTACAGGTGGATATTCCTTCATATAACATTGAATTTCATACCTGATGCATTGCCTTATAGCTAGCAAGGCAAGCAAAGCTGCAGGTTTTTCAACTTCCCACATTCAAGAGATCTGTAAAGGCAGAGAATTTGTTTTCAGTTATGTAAGTGCAGAGTCAGTGTCACCTGCACGATGGGTTGGACTGTGCACAGATAGCGAAGCTGGCAGGAGGTGTGTGGCCTTGGGAAACACGCTTCTGCTCCCTCTACAGCTGGCTCCTCATCGCCTGCCCAGTTACCAACCAATTGTTTCATTAACGTGCCACGGATGTGGCATTTCTCCTTGTGTCTACACGGGGAGAGGTTGTTGCCTCGTGTGACAGCATTTCCCTTCTTGGTTGTTGTTGCTAGAAAACATTAACTTACTGTTGGTGAGTGCATTGAGCGTGTCACACGCTAAATGTTGCCCCTCCCGACAACCTGACCCAGTCTCCTTCTCTTGCCCAGTGTGCCTGAAGTGTGACTTGCAGGAGAGAGTGCTGGACCCATCACTGCTCTCTGGGACGGCTGACGGCACCGTGCGAGCAGCAGAGCTGAACTACCCCTGCCAGCTGGCTGCCTGGCCCGCTGCAGTGCTCTGCAAGCTCCGCATTGTGAAGTAAGTGTTGCTCCACGCGCTGCGCCCGCGAGCTGCCAGGCTGGCGTAGTAGCTGCCAGGCAAGGCTGGGGTAGTAGCTGCCTTCACTCTTTCCCTGCGGCTTCAGCTGGGGCCTAGTAACAGCACCATAAAGCACTGGGGACTCAAAGTGCTGGTGAGCAAAACTGATGTGATGTACCCTCAGCCCCCATATCACAGTGTTTTTGGAACAGCACATCCCACACTTGCAGATGGAGGACAGTCAAACCCAGTGTTACAACACCAGCACTTCAGGAGTGTGTCTTTGGTTAGCCCGTATTCTGGGCTAAACTACAGCAGTTGCTCTATCACCCAGTGACCCTCCCCAGCAGAGAAGGGGAATTGGGGAAAAGACAGAGGACCCGTGAGTTGTAATGAAAACAGGACTGCAGTGCAAGGTTTCGCAGTGACAGGCCACAGCGATGCAGACACTGAGCGCTTGAGGCAGCATGGCAGCTGATACTGCCGTAGCCGCTCGTGCCACTCATCTCCCAGAAGAGTCTCCTGGCTGGTTTCATGTGCTTCGCTAACACAAGCTGCATACTTGCTTCACTAACACAAGCTGCATACTTGCAGGGCTCTGAAGTCTGAAGGAGTCTGTGAGTCTGTACTGTATGGCATACCCTTCATCATCAAGCCCACAAGCTGCTGGCGGCTAGACTGGGATGAACTGGAGATAAACCAGCACAGTTTCCATGCTCTATGTCATGGTCTTCTGGTGAGTGTGTGAAAATTGCAGTCACATGGGGAGGGGTTGCCATAAAATGGAATAGCTGGTGTGCATCTAAATCTGTCCTGTCTGCACCAGAAAGCACATTTCAAAAGCTGCAGCTTTCATCTCATGGGCTAGAGTTCAGTGTGTAAATCCTTCCAGCCAGTGTATCCACTGGAAAGATGCTATAGCACATCAAACCTTAGAGAAGGCTCTCTGGCCTATCAGAAATCCAGTGGTTGGAGTTAGATGTGCATCTTTAGCTGTGAAAATAATCAACCAAGGCCTAGGATGTGGAGGACTTTCCATTACTGACCAGTCATAAAGAAAAATTGGATGTTTTTCTTAAGAATTGTCTTGTATTCAGTTAAAAAAAAAA
>VYZU01007207.1:3453-19891 GCA_013401355.1 Ceyx cyanopectus | reverse complement strand
TTTTTTTTTTTTCTACCTATCTTTCTATAATGACTTTGAGACAACTTTTGTGGTCACAAGCAGCTCCCCAGACTCATAGAAAAAAAAATAATTTGCAAAATGGAAAACTGAAATGAGGGAAATTGAGGCTGGAACAAAGGAGGTTTCCTGAAATGAGGGATGCAGTGCTGAAGCACTGAAGCCAAGCACGTGGTGGATGCTAGAAGCTCTGGACTCCACCTGAGTGTCCTCTGAAAGCATTTCAGAGCACTTGGATGCAGCAGCTCAAGCTAGATGGCTCTAATGATACCTTTCTCACCTTGACAAATAGGATTCTTGCTCTTTATTCCAGTCATTTCTGGGGAGTGAAATGAGGATGTCATGTGTTTAAAGGGGGAAGGAATGTTTTTATTGTTGGTTGTGCAGTATATCGTCTGGATTTTACCAAGTGATCAGTGACAGCTGCATATTGTCAGGGTGGTAGATTTAATGCAGCTTGTTTTGAGGATATATAAATATGACTGAGGTCAGCATTCTTTCTGTGGATACTGGAGTGGAAAATGCCGTGATCATCACCTTGCCCTTAAAACTGCCACTTCCAGCTTTGTGTGGAAAAACCTTTTTGGAAGTGCAGGTGACCTCCAGCCTGAATATCAGCTGCTTCTTACACTGGATCTAAGTGCACTAGTGAAGCTCCAAGTTTCTGCAAGAGAATGAGTTCTGGAAATGTTGCTTTTAAGTTTTATTTGCACAGTTTTTTGGATCTTGCTGCTTTTGCTTTAGTCACGGGATGGTTTCTGCTCTGCTGCAGGCAGTGGAGTGTGTAAGTGAAATTACTCAGAGTCAAGAAGCAGTGATTCCACAGAATTAACTCCCTCAAAACTTTGAAATGAATATTTTAAGGCATCATGTAAAATAGATAATTTATGTGTTATTAAATATTGCTACATAATCATAAAGAGCCCATTAAAATGTATAGATTCAAAATATTATTCATGCAAGACTTATTCCAAGCTTTGGAATACTGTTTAATCTCATTTCCAAAGTGTTTCCTGTCGTTTCATTCTGATTTCTTGCTGTTCTGCTCCTGGTCATTGCAGGTCACTGTTAATTAACAGTTCACCTTAATTGTTGTTGTCACTTCTACTGTGTAGAGTAGGGTTGGACTGATGATCCCAAGGGGCTTTTCCAAGCTGAATGATTCCGTGATTCCATGATTCTGCATCATTTCCATAAACCTTGCACTGCTGATTTTTAGTCAGCTGCCCAGGGGCTCTCTGGGGACCCTGGGTGACAGTGCACCTCCAGAAAAGGGGGTGACATTGGCCAGTGCTTTGGCTGTGCTGCCATGGGTGACATTCCAGCACCCAACATCCCTCCACCAGAAAACCTTCCTGAAGGGATGGAAAATCACTGACCAGGATGAACGTGGTCAGGACTTCAAAAGGAATGAGTTCATGAATCCATCTAAACCCTGGTCTGAGGCAGTTTGGCACCAGTGTCCAAAGCCACCCCACAGTCGAAGAGGGAAGTGTGGCAGTTGGTGGAAGGAGGCAGCACACTGCACAGCAGCTGGAACCTGCAGGAGCCCCGTGTCCTTTGGGCATCACCTCCAGCCTCCAGCCCTGCCTGGACAGAGCCGTTGTCCAGCCTGTCCCCGGGCAGGGCTTTCCCACACTGCTGCATCTCCAACCCTGCAGGAAGCATTGTCTGGGAGCAACGGAGCTACAGAGCCTCAGGAATGTCTCAGCCTGCTGCTACAGAGGTGCCTCTGACAAATTAAGCTCTGGAAAGACCAATCCTGTTCTCCCTCTGCGTGTCACCCTGTCCTCTTTGAAGTTGTGTTGAAATACAATTAGAGAATCCTGGACATGTCTGGGTGAAGGGAGCTGCAGAGTCACCCGGCCCAAGCCTGCTGAGAGCAGGGCCATCTCAGCTAGAGCAGGGTGCTCAGAGCCTCCTCAACCCCACCTGGGATGTCTGCAGGGATGGGGCCTCCACCACCTCTCTGGGCACCCTGTGCCAGTGCCCACCCCTCTGCTGGGAAACCACTTCTGCCTCAGTTCTCATCTCCATCCACTCCTGGCTCATTTCAACCACTGCCCCTTGGCCTTTCCCTCCTCTCTCAGCACCCCCAAGTCCTTCCCTGCAGGGCTGCTCTGGCCCCTCATCCCCAGCCTGGATGGACAGTGGGGATTGTTCCAGGGGCAGGACCCTGCCCTTGCTCTTGTTGAGCCTCAGGAGGTTCCCCTGGGCCCCCCTCTCAGGAACTTGGCTTTCCTGAACTGTAACTGTGGAGCAGCTCAGGCTTCTGAAGCAAATAAGTATTTCAAAAAATATCGTAAACTCCTTGAAAGAAGGGCACCATGGGCTACAGGTGACAGGCTGCCTGGAGAGGAGTGTCTGCCAAGCTTCCAGCTCTGCTTGCTGGAGTATGATGGTTTTGTCCTGACTGGAGAGTGTGTGAGATGGACAAAACTGGTGGAGGGAGGCCTAGGAAATCAGTGTTACAGGAAAAAAAAAATAAAAAAATTCTTGATTCTAAACCACTTTTTGCATTATCTGTTTGCAGCACAAGATGTACTTCTGAGAGTATCCAGTCTGGGAAATTAACTTCCTGGCATTGGCTGTTTTTTTAATTAGGAAGTATATAAAGGCCATTTAATAGCAATGCCTCTGATGAGCAGAAACTGAGGACACCAGGATCACAACGGGCAGTTCTGCACATCCTGCTATGATTTTGCATCTTTCCAGCATCCAAAGCAAGCTCTGTGATTTCTGCCACTCTAGTGTCATTTGTGAAATGACATGAAGTGGCCTGCTATTTTTTTTTCTCTCCTTTAAATAAGGGATTTATCCTACAAGTGCTGATTATAAAATAGATTAGGGAAATCTTTTTCCAAGGTGGTTAGGACTCAGAAAGGCTGTTTTGGTTTCCTGTGTTACTTTTGTCAGTGTGTCAGTTCCTTGAGCACTTTCACTAGCTCCTGGTTGTCTGTGCCATGCCTTTCAATCTGAAGGACAGGACAGACAATTATTTATATTTATATTTAAAGAGAAATCACACTCTAGTTATGCAAATGAAAAAAAACCAAACCCATCCAGTCAATCAGAAAACACCAAGTGGAAACCTGGTAAAGAAAGAACTCCTGGTACCTTGTAATGTGCTGTTGGATTTCACTGAGACTGGTAAGGGTGCTCATCATGTTTCCTGGAAAATACGAATTTTAATGGAGCACAGAAAGATTGTATTTTTTTTTTAAGGAATACTGTGTGTAGCTGTTGGTTCTTGTCCTGTTTGTTAAAAGCAGGGAAGGAGTTCCCTCTGTGTGCCTGGGAATAGCTGTGATTTGGGGGGGAATGTAGGGATGGGCAGGGGCATGGAGTTCAGTTGTGACTTGGGGATTTTGGGCTGGCATGACAGATTATTTTGGGTTTGGCTTGGTTTGTTTTGGTTTGGCTTGGTTTGTTTTGGTTTGGCTTGGCTTGGTTTGGCTTGGTTTGGCTTGGTTTGTTTTGTTTTGGCTTGGTTTGGTTTGGCTTGGCTTGGTTTGGTTTGATTGATTTGGTTTGTTTTGTTTTTGGTGTTTGGCTTTGCTTGTGGCTTTGTTTTATTTGTTTAGTTGGGGTTTGTTTGGTTTGGTCTTGTTCAGTGGGGTGGTTTTCTTTGTGGTTTTGTGTTTTGTTTTGGCTGCTCTCAAGCTTTGAAGCAGAGGCTTCTGTTGCCTGCAAGCAGCTGAAGCAGTTAGCTCTAGTTATTTAGGCACGGTGATGAGAAGCTAAGTGGTAACAGCAGCTGTGCTTTGCTGGAGAATAGAACATCTGATGTATTTTCTGGAGTTGTCTTAAACCATCTGTCTGTCCCAAGCAGAGACTGTTGGCCCCATTGCTACCTGCTGGGAATGCAGTAAGTGGCTACCTGGTGTTTTTTCTGTGTCAAAAAATTATTATTTATTAATCAGGCCATATCCTAGGTGTGCATGATGCCTTACAGGAAAACAAGGCAGATCACAGAATCACAGCATCCTAAGGCTGTGCAAACAGGAGAGTGTTTTGTCAGGGGTAGGGGAATCCTCTTGTGCAAGATCCAACAGAGTAAAGTCAGCCCTGCAGACCCTGGGAACTCAGGGGTGGTTCTTTAGAAGGCAGGAGCTGGTGATGCTGTGGCAAGACTGTTTCTGGCTTGTTGGTTTATCTGCTGGTGTACATCAGCCCAGTGATTGGAACTGATGGGTACTGAGGCAGTAAAATGAAAACTCTGACCTTGATTCTGGTTTTGGGTTGGTTTTTTTTTTTTGCAAAACAAATTTGTTTGCTTTTAGTCTCCTCATCTTAATTCCTAAAAGTGCAGTTCAAGTAGTTAGTGATGTACTGGGGTAGAACACTGAGGTATGTGCCATGCATAGGTCTCCACTTGCTTTTTCTTGCCTACACTAAATATTCTGAATAGGAAATTTGGTACAGTCATGATCCAAGTGAAATATAAGATAAAACTTCCTCTAAAGGCAGTAGCAGCACTGCAGAAGTTCACAGTGTTAGAATAAATCATTCACCGTGTTAAAAGGATTATCTGCATGTCCCGAAATTGTGTTTCCATTTCAAGTCTTACAAGGGTAAAATAAATGAGTCAGAAGGGTTCTGGTGATGACAATAAGCTGTACACGGTAATTTCTTGCATCTCAGCCCCGAGAAAAGCCCTCTTTTGCAGGTTGAAGTGGTAAATCCTACGTGTGGCGTGCACAAAGAGGGATCTGTGCTTCTACTGCAGCTGAATAATGGAGTGAAAACCCTGTGGAAAAGTTCTGTGAAACATCTATAAGACATTTTTAGCCCATTCCTTCAGCACATGGGGATGGGTAACAACAGACTAGCTACAGTTTAATGCCATTCTTTTTTTTCCCCAGGAAATTATGAAGGCTCCTAGGGTGGATTCTGTGCTCTCTGCTGAATCTTAACTTCCATTATCTTTGTTGATGGAGGAAACCAGTGCAGTGCAACCACTGCCTTGACTCTGCATCAGCAACATCTGAGACCCAACCAGAGCACCAGACCTCCTGCCCTACTTTGAATCAGTGAGGAGTGTGTCACTGATGAGCTTGCCTACACTGCTTGGTGCCAGAAAAACCCAAACATCTTCAGAATGGCCCAGCTCACACAGCAGAAGCTGATGCAGATGTCAACTTCATGGTGTAGACTACAACTTGTAAAAGGAGTTTACATTTTTATTGGCTTGTCTTTTCATGTCTTTCCAGAGATGGCAAGGTCTTACACTAGTAAATCTTTTTAAAAAATATAGAAGTAGCTTTATAATCAGTTCACAATCCTTTTATTTTTGTTTATCATAGAATCACAGTGTCAGGGGTTGGAAGGGAGCTAGAAGATCATCTAGTCCAACCCCCCTGCCAGAGCAGGGGCACCTAGACCAAGTCACCCAGGAACAGATCCAGGTGGGTCTGGAGTGTCTCCAGAGCAGGAGACTCCACAACCTCCCTGGGCAGCCCCTGCCAGGCTCTGCCACCCTCACTGGGAACAAGTTTTCCCTTGTGTAAGTTTTTCCTTGTCATGTTTCAAGGAGCAGATGCCTTGCTGCAGCCCTGTGATTGCAATCCCATTACACTAGGGCTGCTGGGATGCCTTTCAGACCTTACAAGGGAGCTTGAGGCTTTTGCTGGAGCCACAACACAGATTCCCAACACGTGGCTCTAAAGCAAGGTGAACTTCCCCAGAAGGAGAAGCACTGGCTCTAAAGTGTGGATCATTTTTCAGGATGTTCAGACAGAACCTGCTGCAGGTCAGTGAATTATCCCATGGCAAAGCTGTGCTGTGTCCAGTGCTCCTAGAAGAAGGCAGCACTGAAGCTGAGCAGTGGAAGGAGAGTGAAGGTGAGAAGCCAGCATAAGTAGGAGGCCATCCGTGGGAATGTGTGCCACACAAATGACTAGCAGAGCTCAGATCCCCATGAGAGCTCTCCTGGGAGAGGCTCAGCTCCAAGCCAGAGCTGGGAAGAACACTTAGGTAAGAGGGACACCCATTCAGCCTGGAGAAGGGACTCCCACCAGCAGCAGGTGCAGGGGTGGCAGAGCCGTGGGTGAAACTCACTTTGTGAAGTTGTGTTCTTTGAAAAAGAATGGATTTCAGAGCTGTGTTGCTGAAGAAAAAACCCAAGTGTTCCTGGACAGAGGCAGTGTAGGCATGTTAGGAATGTCATTTTTTTCCTCTTCCCTTTCTGGTGACTGTATTTTGTGAAGTAGGACCAAGCTTAAGTATCCAGAGGGAAGTGAGAGGTGATTAAAATGTGAAAAAAAAAGCAGAATCTTGGAGCTGTTATGCAAAAAAATAGGGTTCATAACTTTTATGAGGTATCTCCTCTCTAAATGTTGATGGAAAAGGAAAGCAAGTGGGATTTTGATCTTTTAACTCCATAGGAAGCAGAGTCAGGTTTAAAAACAGCAAGAATTTCCTGAACTCAAGAATTTGAATACTTAGGATCTTAGAGGATTTTTATTTTAAATTTATTTTTTAAGGATTAGACTCTATATGGGTAATTAGAAAATGCACAACTATATGTGATAGGATTAAGGAGTTATAAAGAGTGGAAATCCTCATGCTTCAGTAGAGGAGCCAGTGAATATAATGGCATTCTGAAGAATGTTCTTTTAGGGGAATTTGGTTTTCTAGAGGTCTGCAAAAGGTTTTCCAAGCATTAGTGAGACTCATGGTATTGCTGATGGATGGAAAATACACTGGCCTACACAAACCTAGCTTGTTAATATAGTTTTAATGTTGTCTTTACCTTCAGTGAAGGTGTTGCTTACACAAGGAGTGCAAAATTAAACCCTGATTGAGGAAAGTCCACAAAAGTTTTCCCTCAGGAGAAACTTTATCCATAATCTATCATTTAGACTGTGATAGATGACTGCAAATATATATCATTTTTTTGGTAATAGAAGATAGCAGGTCCTGGACAGCAGAAGAAATACAAGGACAGTTATTTACATAAAGAAGTTTAAAGTTCAGATTTCTGGTTATTTTTTTTTTTTTTGTTTTTGTTATTTTTTTTTTTTTTATAGCATCTGCACTGTTTTGCTTTCAACAGCCAAAACTAATCTGACATGGCATTCTGCTGTGCAGGGCCTGGGATGTCATGACAAGTATGGATTGCTCTTTGTGCTCTTAGCCACTCACAGAATGCAACTGCATGCTGCCTGCAAGTACCCAGGAAAGCAGAAAGACAAGAAATGGACAAAAATGAGCCTGTGAGGGAAGACAGACATTGCTGTGTCCCTAGAAATCATTCCTGTGACTCCTTGCTCTCAGGGGTCAGAAAGAAGCTTCTCAGCCCAGTCTAAGTCACCCTGTAGATACCAGGAGTGTAGTTTGTCCTGGTTTGTGAGCTTGGCTTAAAGTGCTCTGCTTCTTGTGGCATTTGCTGCACTCCGAGCAAACTTGGGCCTTGTTGGGAGGTCATTTTTGGGTGGGGTTTCTGAGCACTGGAGACTGGGAGTTGTGGCTGACAGAGCCATCACCATCTTAGCTGGCACGTGCCCAGGGTGGAGAAGGGAGCCAGGCAATGCTCTGTGCTGGGGGCTTGGCCTGACTGCCCCTTGAGATCTCAGACTCTTCCTAGTGGAGAACTGAAGCAGGAGGTTGCCAGCTGATGCTCAACCCCAGCTGAGTTTACAAAATCAGTTGCAAAACAGTTCCTTAGCTGGAGAGAAGTGCCTGTCCTGTGGGATGGACCAGCACACGGGCTGTGTGGAGTCTCAGGGCTAGATTGGGGTTATTTACCTGCAGCTGAGAGCCACAGGACTCCAGTGTGATGGCAAGTGTGGGTCAGGAACTGCAGGGCTCAGTCCTGCAGTGGAGATAGAGGGACAGGAAAGCTTGGTGGTGATAGAAGAGGGACCAAAAGTCTTCTGGCTTGTTGACTTCACCTGGCATCTTGGCAGGGATCTGGTGGTCCTGGTGGGCAGCAGGTGCCCATGAGGCAGCAATGGGCCCTGGGGCCAGGAAGGCCGATGGCACCCTGGGGGGAGCAGACGGGGGGTGGTCAGTAGGTCAGAGAGGGTCTCCTGCCCCTCTGCTCTGCCCTGCTGAGGCCACATCTGCAGTGCTGTGTCCAGGGCTGGGCCCCTCAGCTCCAGAGGGACAGGGAACTGCTGGAGAGAGCCCAGAGCAGAGCCCAGAGCTGCTGGAGGGAGGGGAACAGCTCCCTGCTGAGGAGAGGCTGAGGAGCTGGGCTCTGGAGCTGGGAGGAGACTGAGGGGGCAGCTCATGGATGGGGATAAAGATGGAAAGGGGGAGTGTCAGGAGCTGGAGCCAGGCTCTGCTCAGGGACACCCAGTGACAGGACCAGGGGCAGTGGCTGCAGCTGGAACACAGGAGGGGCCACAGAAATAGGAGCAAAAAGCTTCTTCCCAGTGAGGGTGGCAGAGCCTGGCAGGGGCTGCCCAGGGAGGTTGTGGAGTCTCCTGCTCTGGAGACTTTCCAGCCCCCCCTGGATGTGTTCTGTGTGAGCTCATCTGGGTGCCCCTGCTCTGGCAGGGGTTGGACCAGATGATCTTTGAGGTCCCTTCCAAGCCCTGACAGTCAGTGATTCCATGGCTTGAACTAGAACAGGAGCCACTGGATCCTTGTCAGTCCTGTGTTGTTTGTGCTGCCCAGTGCGTTGCTGGGGTTGGAAGGTAACCAGGGAAATTTCAGTGCTAGTGTAACCCTCAGTGGCTGAGAGTGCAACTTCCATCTGCTCTGACAGAATTCAGCTGAGTCCTCATGGTTTCCAGTTTCAGAATCAAAGCAAAATTTTGTATTTCTGTTGAGTTTTGCAAGTATTTAGGTTATAAAAGAAAAAAAAAATAAGAAAAAAAAAAGAAAAGTGGTATCTGGATTGAAATGTCAAGGTCAGATTTAAAATACAAATTGTTTAATCTCTATTTAAAACAAAGTTTTGTATGTTCTTTAGATGAATCTTACTGTGGATGAGCTTTTGCTTTGTACAGACCTTTGTATTTCAATGACTTCAGCAAGGGCCAGTGGCCAAGAGATTTACCACTTCCAAATACTCTTGCTGGGTCATATTTGTTTGCCAGTGCACTGGGGGGCACAGAGAGCCCCCTGAGCTGCTTACCTCACCTGGGCTCTGCACGGGCATCAGGGGCTGCTGGCACTGAAGTCTGTGCTGGCTTCTGGGGCTTGCTGCAGTTCAGCTGCTGGGACTCTGAGCTTGTGTTCACAGGATCCCAGGGTGTCAGGGGCTGGAAGGGACCCTGGAGATCTCTGAGTCCAACCCCCTGCCAGAGCAGCCCATGGAAGAGAATCTGATCCAGCACAGGGCACAGGAACAGATCCAGGGGGGCTGGAAAGTCTCCAGAGCAGGAGACTCCACAACCTCTCTGGGCAGCCCCTGCCAGGCTCTGGGACCCTCCCAGTGCAGAAGCTCCTCCTCATGCTGAGCTGGCACCTCCTGTGCTCCAGCTCCAGCCACTGCCCTTGTGCTGTCCCAGGGCACAGTGAGCAGAGGCTGCCCCTCCTCCTGACACTCAGCTCTGCATCCCCATGGATTCCACCCCTCTCAGCCTGCTCTGCTCCAGACTCCAGAGCCCCAGGGCTCTCAGCCTTTCCTCAGCAGACCCCTGTTGCAGCCCCTCCAGCATCCTTGGAGCCTCTGCTGGGCTCTCTGCAGCAGCTCCTTGTCCCTCTGGAGCTGGATGGAATATTGCAGGGGAGGTGTCAGCAGGGCAGAGCAGAGGGGGAGCAGAAGCTCCCTGCATCTGCTGGACATTTTCCTCCTGATGTGTCCTGAATGTTCCAAAGGGTAGATCCCCCCAGTGTGGAAGTTGTCTTCCAGTTAGCTGGAAACAGAGGCAAGGCAGCTGAGATCTTTGCTGGAGAGCACTTCCCTTTGTCATGCATTTCTGGGTGTTCTAAATAAATTGAATGTTTCCTATATATTTACAGCTCATCAGTTGTTCATGTATTTCTAATACATGGGAGAGAATCTAATATTGTGGAGAAATTCTAATACTGAGGAGAAATTCTGATGGAATTGGGCTGTTCAGTCTGGAGCAGAGGAGGCTGAGAGGAGCCCTCACTGCTCTCTGCAGCTCCTGCCAGGAGGGTCAGAGCTGTGGGTGCTGGACTCTGCTCCTCAGAACCAGTGCCAGGAGCAGGGGAAATGGCCACAAGCTGCTCCAGGGGAAATTCAGCTCAGAGCTGAGGAGAAATGTCTGTAGTGAGAGAGCAGTGAAGCATTGGCAGGGATTGCCCAGGGAGGGGGTGCAGTCCCCATCTCTGGAGGGGTTGCAGAGGCAGGAGATGTGGTGCTGCAGAGCAGGGGCTGCTGACCATGGCAGTGCTGGGTGGAAGGTTGGACTGGGTGGTCCTGAGGCCTTTTCCAGCCTTAGGATTCTCTTATTCTTTGATCTTAATGACTCTTCTTCATCAAGAGTGCATATGTTTTTTCAGGAAAGGATGGGTATGACGCAGGCTGCATGTGATTTTCTGTGTCACCAGTGACCTGGTTTCTCAGTAGGAAACCTTCAAGCTTATTGAACATAAGCTTTTTAATTTTTTTTTTGATAGAGCCTAACTCAGCTGCTACCAACTTCCTACTCTGCTGCCAACCTGAGCATAAATAAGTGACCAACAGATGTTGAAAAATGGTTTGCCAAAGTGTGATCTAGTTGTTGCTTCCAAGAGGGAGCAGATGAAGACTGTAGTAGGACTCACTGCATCCTCTTAGCCATTTTTATAGATACAGAACATGTATCTGGGAAATACTTGTAAGTCTAAATCTCTGTGTACATAAAATAAGACTGATCTCCATGGAATTTCAGAGCACTAAATGTGCAAGGTCATTGCCTGACAGACAATCTCAAGATGGAGATTTGGGCTGTAGCAAAATATTCTTGTCATGTAAAGCCAAAAATCCCTCCCTGAGGACTCCTGTGACATGTGTTATCCAGGAGGTAGTTTTCCTCATCACAAAAAAAACCAACTTCAGCCTGGTGAGGGAATAAATTCCATGTGATTTCCAAAAGAATTGCTTATTTCAATGAATTGGGTCCAAAATAGAATCCTTCGTGGTACTGTATGTACAATAAATACAGCAGAAAACCCTGCAGACCTGTCTAGAGCTGACTGTGGGAGGGTGAAGTGTGTGCTTCCCAACCTGTGCTCAGCCTGCTCCCTTTGCTGACACCCTCTCTGTCTGGCCAGAGCTTAGGAGCTTTCTAAGCCAAAGCACCAGACAGACCTGGCTAAAAGTTCAATTGTCCTGGTCCTAGTTTGAAAATGAAATGTGTGAGAAGACAAATAAGCTGTGACAAAGAGGCAACAGCAATAAAAGGCTGATCTGCAAGCCTGGTGGTGATTCAGGTCTCTGACCAGAAGAGTTCTTTAATGAGAGGAAAATAGAGTTTTCTGGCTGCATTAAGCAACATAAACCCTTAGCATAAAAAAAAGAGAAAGGGGCAACCCAAATCATAGCATCTTCATGAGGGAGTTCTTTAGTGATCAGTGATGTACCTCATGAGGGGAAAGCATCTGCTGTGCTATTAGTTCATATCAAAAATTGTTGTGTGATTCGTGAATCACTTTCATTCAAAACTCCCTTCAGAAGTAGCTTATTTCCAGTCTGTGCTTTCTTCTCAAAATCAGGTACTCTGCACAAAGATCTACAGCACTTGGGGATTCCACCTGCCTTTACTTTCTTCTTTTGGACAGAATTTGCAGAGATGTTGTTAAAGTAGCAATGGAAAGAACCACAAAGTGCCTGTGATTGTGGAAGGGCCTTGAAGTGAGGGTTGGTTACTGAAAATGATAAAAAAAAATGGCTTCTAAAGACCAAACTGAAATTAAGTCAGGAATTAAGTTCTTAGTAGTGCCTTTAGTCAGCTGATGACCCAGGGGCTCTTAAAAAAGTTGACTATGTGATCATAAAAGATGATAAAGTCATCATCAAAAATGAGAAAAGAACTTTCATTTTAAGAGAGGTAGAAGGTTAAATGCGGGAAAAGGCTTCCTTGCCCAGGCAAGAAACAGAGAGAGAGAAAGGAGATGGATCTTGAGCCTGGAGACAGCTGATGGATCTGGCAGAGTCACCCAGACAAGGCTAACGTGCAGCAGGCTGCAGTGGGCTGCTCCTCACTGCAGTGCCTCACTTCTGGGGAGGGCTGGGAATCCTCAGCAGCCAGTGTCAGCTGTGTGTTTGCAGGAACCAGTGAGGGCTGAGAGGGGATAGTCCCATCAGCCCTGAGTGCTGATTGCCCCCTTCACTGCAAATTCACTGCCTGGAAACGACCCAGCGGCTGGGAGAGAAGGAAAGATGGAGGAATTGATCTGGGAAATGTGTTCTGGGTGGGACAGTGACTTTAGAAAGGGGGTGTAGAGTCCAAGACAGAGATGAGAGTGAGTGTTTGCAGGGTAACTGAAGCCAAGCCCTGGAGCTGCAGGGAGTTCACGTGGCTGCTGTCAGCCAGGCCTGGCTCTCAGCTCAGGTGCTGCCTCTGCTGCCCTGCTGGAACTTCATTTTTTTAGTGGTCCTGGACTTCCAGTGCTTCTCTCACAGCAAAATTCCCTAATGCTTGGGCAAGTGTGGCAGGCAGAACACTACAGCTGCTGTGGCTTCTGACAGAGGGGTTCTCATCTTTTTTACTTGTCTTACGACTTGAGCACATGATCCAGTTTCAGCAAGTCAGTAAGGAATGCACACTTGGAGAGGTAGTGAAAGCTCTAGTGAGGATTGGTGAGCTGTCACCAGCCAACCTTCATTTCCAGTGGGGTGTCTAGGTAGCAATCCCAGAGAAGAGCCCTGGCCTTCTGTTGTCTCACCCATCTTGGGGTAGAAGATGGATGCATGGGGAGGCTCTGAAAAGCTGTCCTGAGGCTCCCAGAAGGAGCTGTCAGGTGTTAAACTTGTTTGAACAATTGGCTAATTTCATCCATTCAGGTGAGAACTCTTGAGAACTTGTGCATTTGGATGTTTTCCCCAGATTTGATTCATGCAGAGCTGAAAGGGAGAGAGAAATTCAGAGTAATACTCCAGTAAATTAGAGAAGCTTTATGAGGTGTTTAAGGAGTTGTGTGTGGTGCCTGAAGTTATTCCAGAGCAGCTACTCAAAGGAGAACTGGAGAATGCAGATTTGCAGTATTTTAGTGTCACATGTTTGTACCACTGGATGGTCACAGGGGCTTCAGACCTGTAAGCAAAGTGGTTTTTATGCGAGGAACGTTGCTGCTGAGTGAGGACAGGACCTTGTTTTTAGTATTGAGCTCAAATCATTTTGTTTCATGGGTGAGGAAAGAAGAAACTGTTCCTTTTAAAGCTGAATTTAGAAAATGAAGTAGCAGCTTTAGACTGTTGCTAGGGGTGGGATATTTGCATAGTGCTGGAATGCAATGGTAGGTTTGTGATACACTGCAGATATCTTTCCATACAGAACCCCTACAACTTGTCAATAAAGATGTGCTATAAATATGTGCTGAGTCCCAGCTAGGCCCAGAAACACTGTGAGTCTTTCAGCAGTTGGCATGAAGAGATGGATGCTGTTGGGCTGTGTTGGCACCTTCACCATGGGCATGGTTCCCCAGCTCTGGGAACTGGCTGCCAGTGTCTCATCTGCCTCACCTAATAGTGCTGCCCACGTGGCCTGGGGAAGGTACAGCCACTGCAGGGAGGAAATCACAGCCTGGATGGTCAGTTCCAGGGATTTTGGTCAGTCTAACATTGTTAGCAGTGCTGCTGCAGGGGATGGAGGCAGCAGCAGCAGGTTGGCAGGTGACACCCAGCTCAGTGGGGCTGTGGATACTTCAGTGGATTTAGTGAGAGAGCAGTGAAGCATTGGCAGGGATGGCCCAGGGAGGGGGTGCAGTCCCCATCTCTGGAGGGGTTGCAGAGGCAGGAGATGTGGTGCTGCAGAGCATGGGCTGCTGACCATGGCAGTGCTGGGTGGAAGGTTGGACTGGATGGTCCTGAGGCCTTTTCCAGCCTTAGGCTTCCATTATTGGTCATGCAGAAGAGGTTACGTGTCAGAGCTTTGGTTTGCTGAGAATCCCTAGGGGGGTTGGAGTGAGCAGTGAGTGCCTTGTGCTCCTGATGTGCTGGGGAAACACCAAACAGCATTTTTTTGGTAATTAGTTCAGAAACAATGTCATGATGCTTAACCTGCCATTCATCCCCCCTGCTTTCTGCATGCCTGGTACACAGGGGAATAATTCAGGGGGGAGGAGATGCCCCCAGAACTGAAGTTTCTATTGTCACTTTTTGTGCACATGTATCAGTGCTGCTAATTAGACAAGTAAGCAGGGCTAATATGTTCCATGCCTGACGATGCTGCTTGGAATCCAAATGAGTTTCTTGGTGCTAGGAGGTTTCATCAGCTTGTCTGGAGCTGCTTTCTGTAAATGGCAGGACAGTGTTTTCCTTTTGTGTGTGCTGGAGCTGAGCCTGAGCCCTGCTGACGTTAGAACAATACTCAGCGTGTGCATGTGAAATAGTCCCAGAGGAGGTGGCAAAGCCAAGCAGCCCTGCAGAATTCTAATGGAGATGTGGAAAAATACTTCTGTATCATTAGGGTTCCTCAAAAAGGCAGGTTAAAGAAACAGAGGGGGAGAAAAAATCAGTTTATTGTGTTGAAGGGCAAAAGAAAATATAATTATTAAAGTACATGTGAAGAACAGAAATCCAATATGCTATTTGGTGAAATCTGGTTTGATGGATGGACAAATCCAGCAGAGAACTGGCTGGATGGCCCCTCCCAAAGAGTGACTGTCAGTGGGTCTGTGTCCAAGTGCAGACCAGAGACAAGTGGAGGCCCTCAGGGGTCAGCACTGGGACCAGTCTTGTTCAGCATCTTGGCCAGCCCATGGCCAGGGGCACTGGGGCACCCCCAGGGAGTGACCCACGACCCCGAGCTGTGTGGGGTGCCAGGCTGGAGGGAAGGGATCCAGCCAGAGGGGATCCACAGGCTGCAGAGCTGGGCCCAGCCCAACCTCATGGAGCTCAGCAAGGCCAAGGGCAAGGNTCAGCCATGAGGAAGAATTTCTTCTTCTTGCCCAGGAGGGGGGGAGAGGCTGGCCCAGGGTGCCCAGAGAGGTGGGGGCAGCCCCATCCTTGGCAGTTTCTCAGGCCAGGCTGGATGGGGCTCTGAGCAACCTGCTCTAGTGGGAGGTGTCCCTGCCCTGGCAGGGGTTGGAGCTGGCTGAACTTTCAGGTCCCTCCCAACCCTGACCAATCTATGGTTCTGTTCTTCACTCCATAGGTGATTCATCAATAAAAGTGATACCTAAAAGATTTTTGCTCTAGAGAGCATTCGTTATCTTTTCTCTGGAGCAGGTAACTACAGCTTTGTGTAGGGTTTTAATAATAAAAATAATAAATTCTTAGTTACTTAAATAAACATAGTGTAACGATGGGACATAAAGGCAAGAAAGAGCTTCCAGAAATGGACCAAAGAATCTATTTGTTGCTGAGTATCCAAAGGCAGGACAAGCTGCATGGTATGATTTTATGTAACTGATGCAAAGTCAGTGTGAATTGGTTTTCTCATTTAGCAAAAGAAGCTGTAGAGTAAGAAAACAGCATCAAATGGAAAGAAGAAGGAGGTATCTGGTCAAGCCCATTCAGTGAAGCTTCAGGTGGAGTGAGTGCTTGGGTGGCTGATTTTGATGCAGCTTGTTCACCAGCAGCAGGAGTGAATCTTCCTGTAGATCTGGGTGTTTAATAGAAACATCTGCAGGGTTATTAGTAAGATTATTGTAGATTTTTGCCTGTCTGGTGGATTGCTTTTGCATAAAAACATTTCCATTCTGAAGGCCTGAAGAGACTGACAGTGTAGGTAGCTCACAGTCTTGCTGGTTTTCTCTGGCATCTCCTGAATTTGCCCTGGTTTCAGAGGATTTTCTCAGGTCCTCCAGCAGAAAGAGCTGGTTCAACTGTGCATGGAAACCCTCCCTTCTCCTGCCTGGGTTGTTTTGGTTTTATCTGGAGGAGCTGTGGCAGCCTCTTGGTGATGCAATACTGCTCGGTGGGCTGCAGCCCTGTCCCCTTCTGTCTCCATCCTCTCTGTGTCACCTCGATGCTCCAGACAAACCTCTCCAACAGATTTCTTCTTTTCCTTTAATTTGAAGATCCTTCTATGGTTTTGTTTCCTGCAGACCTTACATCTTGATTACAAACATAGTTTATCAGCTTCCTGAACTGCTACATCTTTTTTTCTCTCCTAATCCTTCCTAGCCCAGTGTTTCCCAGGGAAGTTTTGTTATGTGTATCTGTGTAGATATAAATTGGCTAATGAACCAAATTGCTGATTAAATTTTTTACACATGAATTCTACAGTAACTAGTTCCTTGTGTGTTTATTTGCATAGAACACACGATCTTCTGCATCTGCTCATTAGGCCACTAGGTAGCTTTGTGAACTATACATTTTCATCAGAATAAATGATAATTTATAATAATA
>VYZU01007136.1:0-13342 GCA_013401355.1 Ceyx cyanopectus | reverse complement strand
AGGGCTCTTCTGTGATTCTGTGAATGCATTTTCAGATTTGTGCCTGAGGCAGAAGGTAGAGGTTTAGAGGGAGTGTGTACAACCAACCCCTTGCACTTCAGAGGCATACAAGTCCATTGAAAACGGGTGTTAGAATGCAGGGCTCTTTTAATGATAGAATTTATTTTTTTTTTATTTTTAATTTACTGTTCAATTCTTTGACATCCTGTCTAAAAACTTAAGGTGTCATCTGGAGTTCTTTAGTATGTAATTGGGAAGAACTTCTCTTGTTGCTACATACCAACCATCAGGCTTGGGTAGGGCTGCCTGTTTTTTTGTCACAACTTTTGCTTTATTTGCATAAGACTTCATAAAATACCAACACGTATAACTTATGAAGAAATGTTTGTGATTTGGTGTGTTCTAGAGGAATGGGAAACTGGGTGGGTTGAAGTACTCAGGTGTTGAAGTGATGAGGCTGGGACTGAAGGTGCTGTCTTCAGAGAAATCTTTCAGAACCATTTCAGTGACTGATTCCAAAGCAGCTGGTTATCCAGGCAGGGGTTCAGGTGGTTTCAGCCAGTCTTCGCTGAGTGAAGATTCACTTTCCCTTGTAAGTTTTCATTTGAATAAGGAAGAGGTAGACATGAGCCAGTGTTGGAGGCCTTGTTAAGATGCCATAGATCAGCAGAATTGCCTGGAGCAATTTCTCTGGTGCTCAAAGCAAAGGGGTTTCAGCTTCAGGTAAGACTTGCAGGTCTGTGACCAGGGGGCTGTTACAAGCAGGATTTTCAAATACTGGCTGCTGCCATGTGCAGACCCATTTTTGAATGTTATCAGCTTTAGATTTCTAGAGCCTTTGGGTTTTAGTTTATTTCCCAGTATTAAAATATGTTCATTTGTATTCTTCTTTGTCCACTGGGTCTTCTGAAAATGTTACTTTCATACTCTTATTCCAGCATGATCAAGCTCTGTGCTTGTTAACCTTCTCTGAGTTCTGCAACTGGAAAGTTAATACTTCCTTTAGGTTTCATCTTCAGCATGGATTGTAGAGGATGACAGGCATTTGCCAGGATGGCATCTGAAGTACTCTTTAGGTCTCTGCAGTATTTAGTAATCACTTTATTTTTTGCCTGCCAGTTTCTGACTTTTCAGCATTCTGTTTTAGTACATAAATAAAAGTTTTTGGCAGTTCATAGTGTGTGTAAAGAGAAATATTGTAATTTGTTGTCTGATTTTTACACATCACTATAGTTCCCAAAGCAGAATGTTTCTCTTCCTTTCTTTAAATATGTATTTTGACTTTAGTTTTTGCTGAAAATATTCTGTATTAATATTCAAAATTAATATGTCTTGTCATTCATGCCAATGGCAAAACACACCAAAAAATTCTCTGTAGATTAGAGAATAGTTCAGATTGAGAGGCAGAATAAAAGAGGAGTGTATTTTTGGTACTTCTCTAACTTTGTCCAGGTTTTCATTTGATTCATCCATCTGGTCTCTCTGGAATGAATGCAGTGAATTTGATTAAAGCAAACAAGGTTTTATAAGTCTGAAGCAGTGTGCTGGCAGGTCTGGTGATGCTTCTGTGCCATTTAGTCCCTGCATTTTTAGTCTCTCAGTGTGAAGCAAAGGGGATGAAGATTCGTTCCCTTAATACAACTATGTCAATATATGAATTAAAAAAAACCCAAACAAACAAAACAAACCCAACTTTGCTATTCTTTAAAAATGCCTTTACCTTTTATTTTTTTTATTCCTGATCTTTAAATAAAATTCCAGGATGTCACTATAAAAATTCACCTATGACTTGATTTATTATCCGAGTTAGTCAAAACCATTACATGTCTGTTATGTAAGGCTTAGAACTCACAGCCTGTCAAAATTACTCTGAAGTTTGTTGCTGACTTCAGTAAGACAAGGAGCAGTCTGATACACTGTGCAGCTTCATACTGAAACCAATGGGAAAAATAATAAGATTGGTCAATTATTGGAAGATGTAATCAAGGAAAACTGCTGCAAATGGGCTGTGTTTGTAGTGTTCTGTGTAGTGCTGCTATCCCGGGGCGTGGGGCTCAGCGTGCTGTGTGTTGCAGACGGGCATGGTGCGCTGCGACACGGCCGTGGGGACCCCCGACTACATCTCGCCCGAGGTGCTGAAGTCGCAGGGGGGTGACGGTTACTACGGACGGGAATGCGACTGGTGGTCCGTAGGAGTTTTCCTCTTCGAGATGCTGGTTGGTGAGTATCTCTGCTGCCTGTGAGATCGGCTCACAGTCTTCCCTGTGCCTATAGCTGCCTTTGCTGCTGGGGGGTGGAGTCTTCCCTGTGCCTATAGCTGCCTTTGCTGCTGGGGGGTTGCTTGTTCCTCACCATCTAGCAGCTTCCAACTGACAGCGGCTGCTGTTGCTTGGTTCACGTGCTGTGGCTCTCGGGCTGCAGCAGCTGTCTGCTCGCCTGGCACTCATTAGTTTCCTGCCTTTCTTCAGCTTCTGACTGATTCTGACAATAGTTTTAACTGGGGTCAGCTACCTCACAGTCTAATGAATGTTTGTGCCACCTCAGAGGCAGTACTGAATTGTCAGGGATGCAGAGAAGGGAAAGGAGTGGGAAGGACAGGGCTGCCCTTTTATTTTTCTCTTCCTCTTTTAAATTCACCCTCCCCTTCTTTCTTCCTTCTTTTACTTTTATTCCTCTCCCTGCTTTTGCCTTTTGTCAGCACTAGCAAAGGCTTCAAAATGACTGTGGAAGTGTAGATTGATTCCTTCTTTTATGCTTCACTCAGGATTTTCCAGTAAAATATATTGGACCGCTATGGCAACGAATATAGATATAATCTGTTATGGAGCTGAGTCATCTGCATCTTAAAATACAGTGAAGTTCACTATTGCAGTCTGGTAGCAAAATAATCATTACAGAAGGGTGGAATTGAGCATGTAATTATTAGCAATCAGAATCAGCATGTTCTGGGAATATTGCAGGCTTGACTTTTCTGGCACAGGCTGGGGGCTGATCTATTGGAGAGCAGCTCTGGAGAAAGAGGCCTGGGGGTCCTGGTGGACAGGGGGATGGCCGTGAGACAACAATGCACCCTTGCATTGGCCAAGGCAGCCAATGGCATCCTGGGATGCATTGGGAGAAGTGTGGCCAGCAGGTCAAGGGAGCTTCTTCTCCCCCTCTACNCAGTGTCTATCAATATGTTAGGGGTGAGTGTAGAGAGGATGGAGCCAGACTCTGCTCAGTGTCATCCAGTGACAGGACAAGAGGCAATGGGAGTCAGTTGGAGCACAAGAGGTTGAGGGGAAACACAAGGAAGGACTTGTTCCCAGTGAGGGTGCCAGAGGCTGGCAGGGGCTGCCCAGGGGGGTTGTGGAGTCTCCTGCTCTGGAGACGTTCCAGACCCCCCTGTATCTGTTCCTGGATGACTTGGTCTAGGTGCCCCTGCTCTGGCAGGGGGGTTGGACTAGATGATCTTCTAGGTCCCTTCCAACCACTGACATTCTGTGATTCTGTGGTGTCCTGCACCAAAAAATACATTTGGATATATGATACTATTATAATCTCTGTGTCCAATAGAATTAAGGCATTTTAACTTACAAAATGTGTTTGATAATTAAGACTCTTATAAACAATTTTAGCAATAAATGAAAACCTTCAGTTACAAAAGTATTGGGAATAGCTGTGTAGAATTTTTCTCAGAGCCTTTCCCCCCACCTTGTATCTGACAGGAGAGATTCTCCCTCTTATAATGAACACATTTTAAAAAGTGAAATTATTATTTTTTTTTATCCCTCACTATCCCACACATTGAAAGAAAGTATCTATTTTTGTTTGTGTATCAGATTCTGCCTATGGTCTTCTAAAACTTTGCACTTCAAGGAAAGTACAGAAAGCATTTTGTTGGTTTTGGTTTTAGGAAAGATGCAGTACTAATGAAAATGGTACCACTTTTTAATGTGTGCTTAACTAAAAACTAAATGTTAGCCACAGGATGAATCCTAACATGATTCAGTGATGCAGGATAGTTTTGAGGTGTGGCCTACATCAGAGCTGCTTCCAGGACTGGAGACAATTGAGATGGAGAAGGTTTGGAAAGAGGGAGACAACAGCAGGTATCAGGGATCCCCTTCTCCAGTGCACTGGTCTGATAACCTAATGAATTCACTAACAGTGCAGAAATGTATTTCAAGCTGTGGTACGTACTAATGTCTCATTTTGCCATAAAACAACAAAAAGAGACTAAACGTAGGTTTGTTCAATTTATATTCTTTTTGAAAGCTGAATGGATTTTGTCCTTTGGTTGGTTTGTACATTTTTTCACATGAGATTTTCAGTGTCTTGTTGGAAGTGTTGTCAGTGTGCACGCTTGTCCTGTCGGAGGATCCCTGCCTTCATACAGCACACCAGGCTAGAGGAGAGAGCCTTGCACACTATGGATTGTTCACCTTCTCTATTAAGTCAATGGATTAGTTGTGAGAAGGGATTTCTGGAAAAGCTGCAGCCTCTTGGTTACTTACCTGAAGCATTTGTATATTCAGAATTTTGTCAGTTAACTTGAACATCAGTTACCTTTATTAATACTGAATCTTTTCAACTGTCACAGTTTTATTAAGGATATTTCCAAAGAAACTACATTTAACTAAAGCCTATGCTGCAGACCTTTGAGTGAGAAAGGTCTGTGATCTTAAAAGCCACCTGCCCATGTTAATAAGAGCACTCAAGCTAATACAATTTCTCAGTCAGCAAGATGTATTAACATGGCTTTAACAGTGCAGTAACACACTGTGAAGGCTCCTGCTCAGAGCTGACTTGCTTTAGGCAGCTGCAGGGGGAGGCAGGGTAGACCTGCGTGCCTCTTGGTCTTTGCAGAGCTTTGTTGGATTATTTCCAATAAATGTGCATTAGCGAATCTTTAATGAGTTTTGGTCATGCCCACGGAGGTTCTTAGAGATGGGGATTTATGTGGGTGTCAGTCATCATGTAAATTAGAGAACTAAAAATGCAATCACTGAGCAAAAACTTTGCTCATAATATGCATTTACTGCACAATATTAATTTACGGTATAATATGCAGTAAATTATTTTCTGTCTTTTTTTTTTTTTTTTCAGTTGAAAATGGTTTACTTTGTAACACAGTCATTTTGGGGAGGGAATAGTTTTAGTAGTATACATTATTTTGTTTCCTGCATTCCACTTCACCATTTTTGTTTGGTTTTTTTAGGTAAAATACTCTTTTAGGTTAAAACTGCTTGTAGATTTTTTTTTAATATCTTTTCCTTTTTCAACTGAAATGACTTGAACATGACTCAAAATCACAGCCGATTTACCATTTTATTTTCAGGAGATACTCCTTTTTATGCAGACTCACTAGTAGGAACATACAGTAAAATTATGGATCATAAGAACTCACTGCATTTCCCAGATGATGTGGAAATCTCTAAGCATGCTAAGAACCTTATCTGTGCCTTTTTAACTGATAGGTAAGTGCATGTATTATTTTAGTACTGTTTTTATTTTGGATGATATTAGCACACGTATGTTGCAAAAGTTCATTTCTTCCTTTGGAACTTCTCCTAATCTCTGTTCAAATATCTTCTTGTAGTCTCTGTTTTTTCTTTTGGGGTGTTTTTTCCATGTATTGTATTTTGTTTCTATGAGCAGTTCTGACAGTTCTTATTAACAACACAGCTTGTGCCAGACAAATCATTCTAGTTGCAGTTCATAACACAGTAACAAATGTGTAAGGTTGAAAGCAATTTGCAAGCTCCAAGGCAAGACACAATTTGCAAACTCCAAGGCACCCTGTATCTAGGCAAGTGTTACTTAATTAAAGAAAATACTTTTATGAAAATGAGCTTGTATTCACTGTTAAGCTTTTTTAGAGTCTTTGAATCACTTTGTTTTGCTTTGTTTTGTTAACTGACAACTGTAGCTAACAAACCGGCAAGGGTATTGTTTTGACTATAAATAGATCCCAGAGGTCTGTTTTTGTGGAACTGAGCCCTTTATTAGTTTGGTTTTTACCTGAACACTGACATTTTCTGCAGTTCCAGAAAGCAGTCTTGGTTTCTCTGATTTAAAAGAATGCTGTAGGTCCATAGTTAACTCTCCATGATGATGCCTTCTTATGCTTGCCTGTGGTCACCTTAACTGGTCTCCAGCAGAGCATCTAGGCTTCGTAGAACGAAGGAGTAAGGGGGGGAAAAATGGCTTTCTAATGTTTTTTGCATTGAGAGAGAATGTTCTCTGTGCTGAGCACGTTGACGCACTCAGGCAGGATGGGCTTTCGCAGCCTCTTGCACCCTCAGTGGCTTGGGGGTAGAGGGAAAATGTGGGCAGAACTGCAGCGTGTGAATGAAGCGAGGAGCACTTCCACTGCATGTGTCCCTCTTCCTGCTTGTGTTCAGTACCGTGCTGCAGGGCTGATGGGAACCAGCTGCTCCTCTCCCGGGGCCTTGGCTGCCGCGGCCGGGGAAGGAGGCAGCGTCCCCCGCTGATTGACTGTGCCTTCTATACGCCCTCTTTTCGTCTCCTGCACTTGGAGATGGTTTTGAGAGAGACTCTTCTGGTCAGACTTGTTTCTTAAGTTTCTTGTTGCACTTAACTTCACTGCAAATATCAGCAAGACGTGTCAGGGTTAGTTATGGGGCAGAGGACGGAACTCTGCAGATATTTCTTTCAGTCCAGCATTGAATAACTGTTCTGTGCAGTAACTTAGCCCTTCCTTCACTTGGGTCTTAAGATCATGTGGTTTGGCAGACCTGGAATTTCTGCAGTTTTCTTTTCCCCTGAGGGTGTTGGGGTTTTGTTTGTATTTTTAGTTTGTTCTTAGTTTTTGCCTCAATGCTCCCTTTCTTGCTTTACTCCCCATGTGGCAGACTCCAAATTCTGGACATTTTAGCAGTCACAGGGAGAGTGCATGCCAAGAAACAGAGTACATTTTTTATAAGAAACTACACATCAGTGGTTGGTGGTTTTCTCTTTTTTTTTTTTAACTTTTTTTCTTTGTGTTATGGTTAACACAGACAGTCTTTGTTGCATATGAGCAAGTCAGAATTTAAATAACAAAAAACAAGCGCTGTTTTTCCTGATGTTAATTTGGCTTAATTTATATGTTTAGGGATGTGCGACTCGGGAGAAATGGGGTAGAAGAAATAAAGCATCACCCTTTCTTCAAGAGTGATCAATGGAACTGGGACAACATTCGAGAGAGTAAGTAACTTAGCTTGGAAGTTTTATTTTTATTCAGTACTTGCAATAGTAGACATAAAATCATTTTCTGTCTACCAAGAATCTTGCTCAAACTCCCATATTTATAATTTGTTATTATATGAACTCTTGTAAGGAAGGGTTAGCAAATACACCTTTTTCCTACTGGAACTATCACATTTATCTTGCTTCTAATATATGGACTCTGTTTTGAACAAGGGAACTGGGTGTTTCACAATTTTAATTGAAAAAAATGGATGTTAGGTTCTGTTTCTTTGTGACTGTTTTGTTTGTTTGTTTGTTTGAAGCAGAGTGTTGTGTGGGGTTTTTTTGTTTTATCTTTCTGTGTTAAGACAGTGTTTTGCCATCAGCCTTGTCAGTTTTACTGCTTTTCATGGAAGGCCCTGTGAAGGTGGTAGCTTTAGGCGAGCTGTGTCAGTCCAGATCACGAGGCTGATCGTTATTTCTGAAGTCATGTATTCACTAAAGCTTCTGCACATGATGATTGTATTCAGAGTTCCATTCTCAACTGTGGTTACCTTAGCAAATGCATTTTGCATATTAGATATTCTATGCATTAGGCAACTAATGTAGAAATAGATTTATCTAGAAAAAAAAGTGTTCACAGTAACATTTAGAGATCTGCTGCAGGGTTAATACATATTTAACCAGCAGGACAACTTACATTACAGGCTTATTAACATGGTAGAGATAACAGCAAGTGGCTGAATCGTGGAGTAAAGTTACTCTTTTCTACCCTTCTTATAGCTGCTGCTCCTGTTGTTCCTGAGCTTAGCAGTGATATAGATAGCAGTAATTTTGATGACATTGAGGACGACAAGGGAGACGTGGAAACCTTTCCAATCCCCAAAGCCTTCGTTGGAAACCAGCTGCCTTTTATAGGATTTACCTACTACAGAGACAATTTGTATGTGACACTTTAATATGCATTTTTGACAATACACCTTCAGATTTGTCTTTTGTCCTAGCATTTTTTTCACTCCATATACATTAATATAATTCAATAAATGAATTATGTATGTTCATTTGTAAAAATACAAAATGCAGAGTTTTAAGTAGTATATCTAATTTGCTACTGATTGGCTTATTTTTATAACTATTGATTAGACACTGTATTTTTCTATGCATAAAATTATATAGTCTCAAGAAAAAATGTTTGGTTTTAAAATAGTGAAAATTTGTAATTTAGTTCTAAAATGGCCTTTTATATTAGCAGCTTTAGAAAAAAAGTTGACACAGGATAAAGTCCTAGCTTGCTAGGACTCAGCTTGAATAGTTAAGAAATAATTTTATTAAATAAAAAATTTATAAGCGACTATGGATTTGAAAACATATTGCATACTTCACTTAAGAAAATATTTAAATTGGAAAGATGAACTGATACTGAAATAAAACAAGCTTCATTCTCAGAATAGCATAGGACAAATTAAGATTTGAAAGAACTGATTAAAGTGAATTGATTGGCAAGGTTGCCAGAGTTGTTGAAAAACATCTTGAACAAAGAGGATTTGTTTTTGTTTTTGACAGGTTGCTAAGTGACTCCTCTCAGTCTTGCAGAGAAAATGAATCTGTGCAATCTAGTAAAAATGAGGTTAGTGGGTTTTTTTGTAAGTACTAATTGTATGATTATCTAATTTTGTTAAATCTGTTAAGAAAAGACAAAGTCTTTAAATAAATTTTCAAGAAATTTTGTGCAGGGCACTTTGTCATTTAATGATTCTCAATAAAAACGGTATTTTCTATTGCAGGACAGCAAGGAGGTAAGCATGTCATTTGAATTATTACAGGAGTAAAAAAATTCCTACATCATTTATGTGTATGTGATATGTCTTAGTTATTTATTCACCAAATTGGTAGCAGTTGTATTTTTAAACATTTGTACTCAAACAGTAAGGTACTGTAGTATAAAGAGGAATTAATACAGATTTTTCTTGAATTCTTTTGGCATTGCAAATTTGTAACACAAATGAGTAAGGCTTTGTTTGCCACAAACAGCATTGCTCATCAGTCTTGGGAAGGTTGTGAATTTTGGCTCCTCACTTGCCTGAGTGATTCATGACTGATTTATTCAGAATTTCGAAAAGTAAGTTGTTACCATCAGTGATAAAGGAATGTTTAAATTGTGCTCTAAGTTGAAGTGTGGAACATGTTTATCCAGCTTTTGAAGATCAACAGTTGAATTTAAATTTGCAGATGTCAAGAGAATTCTATGGAATTTTAGTGTATTTTCATTAGGTTAAACATTTTTATTATTCAAGTGCAGATAGTACATTGTTAATATTTCTTAAAACTCCTTTTCAAAGTTTAAAAATGCAGAAATGCATTATGTACTGACCAGCATAGATTTAAATACAAGTGTCTGTTTGACTCCATTCCTTCCTGTCATTGTTGAATAGACTAATAGTTTTAGAGCTTCATTTTTAAAAAAGAAATGCTACTGCTGTTTACAGTATATAATGTCGCATTTGGTTTGTTGTGGTAGTAAACGTAGTTGGCAAAACTGTGCATTTTACTTCTGGAAACTTTTAAAATTTGTATTGTCTGAAGCAATGACTCTCCAGTTTTTGATGCCCTTTTCAGCGTCCCTGTTCTGGGAATCTTCTACTGTAATAGTGTTTTAGAAAAACACATTTTTACATTTCTGGTTTGGAGGGTAGAGGATGGGTGGGGGGCTTGGGGTACGTTGGAAAATAAATGCATTTGAAAGCCCCAAAACATTATACAAATCCAATATTTATTCTTTATGCTGTATGTCATCAATATTTGGGTACTTGACAATTTCTTTTTAATATTTTAGTAAGCAAAACAAAGCATTCCCCAAACTTGAGAAGTGTTAGCTTCTCTGTATGTTAGACTAAGAAATTGTGCTTTATGTGAAGTCACCAAGCATGCTTAGTAACATTCTCTGATTATTGTGCAGTTTGGTCATGTGACCCACTTTTAATTTTTAATTTTATTTAGAAAAGACTATCCCAAAATTTATTCTACATTAGAAAGTCTCTGGCTACAAAGAAGGAGGACAGCAAAGGGACAGTAACAATTTTCTTTCCCTGTAGACATTTTATGACTCTCAGTCTATGGCACCTAATTTTGTGATGGTTAGATTTAATGTAGCATGCAGCAGATTTTGTTGCTATGGATCTGTATTTTTTAAATCATCAGGATTAATACTTTGTGAAGATGTAACCTTCTGGTGATAGTTTTAAAACAATACTGTGGAAGATTGAAATAATTTTCCTCACTTTCCCTGTTTTTTGTTATTTGAGTTACAGTTGTTTTCTGTGCTAGGCTTTTTATATGTGTGCCATGCTTTTTTGACATTTTACACAGTTTCAGAAAAAACTAAGCAAGCTAGAAGAACAGCTCAGTAATGAATTACAAGCCAAAGATGAACTAGAACAGAAGTACAGGTGAGGCTGTTTTGACATGTTCGGTATGTTGATAAAGGAGGTTTATTACACCTTTTGTTTTTGAATGCTTAAAAGCTTTTTAATCCACCTTGGGGATTCCCAGCCCTGCATGCAGACCTCACTGTGAATGGCTAGATTAATTCTTGCTACTTCTCTAGATGCAGTTTTGTTTGTTTGTTTATTTGCTTGCTTGTTTTGCCTTAACTCTTCATATGAATCTCTCTATTGTTATTTCCCCAGTCCTTCTATTTTCTTTGTATTGCTGAAAAATAGAGTACCTTCCATAAAATTAATGATATACATCCTAATTCCTGTATAATAAGCATGGTTTAAAATTATTATTTTTTATTTCTTCAGGTCTGCTAATGCTCGTTTAGAGAAGATAGTGAAAGAGCTAGATGAAGAGGTAAGTCTGTAGTTATTTCTTATCAGAATTAGAACTTTAACATTTGTGTGTGGCTTTTTTCCTTATAAAAAAAACCAAAATAACACACTAAAGCCAACAACCATAAACAAATTACTGTTGAGTATCTGTGTACTTAGAGCAAGTAATGCCAGCTGATTTCTGATGCTCGCAAGTATGAAATTGTTGTCACTGCTAAAATATTTTCATTATGACTTCTGCATTACCATTGCACACCCAGAATTCCGTTTTAACAGTTATTTTGGAGCACACTGTGATGTAAATATCCCATGTATGATTCTAGTAACTGAAGATGTGAGAGTAATGTTGCTGGAAGAGAAAGGCCATTTTTTAAATTGTTCCAACAGAGTCAGAACCCAGCATTTCTCACCCAGCTTTGCATCCAAGTGCTATAACAAATTGGCCTCACCTTTAGTAGGTGTGTACAGCTTCATGTATTGTCCATCCCGGTACATGTCAAGACCATACATTGCATGTATGTTTCTATGCCTCCAAAGTGGCCTTTAGGCAGGTTTAGCAGATTTGTCAAATTCAATCAATCAGTCTTTAAATTGCAAAAGCTCCTGGATATGGCTGTCCTGGGCTGGATTTGAATGTGTTCTGATATGCCATGTTTGTGGCAGGTGAAAGAGATTTTGTCTGTCTTCATTACAAATTAAACTGAGTGCATGAGCTGCCTTTTTATCTTTTAAAGAATGTCACTCTTCTGTATGTAATTAGTGTTGGTTTTTTTTAAATATATCCAGATAACTTCAAGGAAGAATGTGGAGTCTGCAGTCAGGCAGTTAGAAAGAGAGAAGGCTCTTCTTCAGCATAAGAATACAGAATACCAGAGAAAAGCAGAACATGAAGCAGATAAGAAACGCAATTTGGAAAATGAGGGTATGTTGAACCATGCTTAAAGGGTTCCATTTGGATGTGGGTTTTTAAAAGATAAAATAAATTATATATAGTTAAAATGAAGTGTTTTCATGACAGGGATTAACAACATTGGATTGTTTTTGTTACAGTTAACAGTTTGAAAGACCAGCTTGAAGATTTAAAAAAGAGGAATCAGAACTCTCAAATATCCAATGAGAAAATCAATCAACTACAAAGACAGGCATGCCACCTTTATATATGTATATTTTAAAATATTAGCTTTTCGGAGTACAGATTTTATTAGTAGTGGAGGGAATTGAAATGTGTAATGGAGTTTTAAAAGCTGTTCTTTCTTGTCATGTTTTAGTGTTCAAATGTAATCTTGAAATGCACTCCTTCTTATTTCTTTAATCCATAAAATCTAGTATTCTGTAGAAGAAGTGATAGTTGTTGTACTTTAATTGTTTCTGAAGTATGTTTTTATCAATCTTTAGTTGGACGAAGCCAATTCTTTGCTGCGGTCAGAGTCTGATACAGCAGCCCGGTTAAGGAAAAACCAGACAGAAAGCACGAAGCAAATCCAGCAGCTGGAAGCTAATAATAGAGAACTACAAGATAAAAACTGCCTGCTAGAGAATGCGAAACTCAAACTGGAGAAGGACTTTCTTAATCTTCAGTCAGCTCTGGAATCAGAAAGGAGAGATCGAAGTCATGGATCAGAGATTATCAGCGATTTACAAGGTATTCCTGCAAATCTTCTAAAGTCAAACTTGCTTTGCTTCTCATTTCAGAAATAAAATAGGTTCTGGGGATGTTGTTTGAGCTTCAGATTGTGACTAGATTAGTGTGCTGTTCTGAGCAATGTTATCAAAGTATGGACACACATTTAAAAGAAAAATGTGTGATATCATTTATAAAATGGTAACAGTATCTTGTAACCAAAAGAGATATTCTTGATAGTCAGAATTAGAAGCTGTTCTATTTGGAAAAAAAAAAAAAAAGCCTCTAAGTAGAAAAAGTAAATTCTTTTTTCACACACTGCACAGCCTCATTGATGTTTTGGTCATTTTTAGGTCGAATATCTAGCCTTGAAGAGGAAGTGAAAAATGGTAAGAGTGCATTAGCCAAACTGGAAATGGAGAAGAGACAATTGCAGGAAAAACTTACAGATTTAGAAAAGGTACCAGCTCTTCTAAGTGAACATTGGTGTTGCATTACTATGGAGTTCTTAGAAACCTACCACTACCTACTAATGTTACCATATTACTAACATTCGATCTGGTGGGGATTTTTTGGTGTAACATACCAGTGCAGTAGTAACATTTCATTTAATCTGTTGCTTTTTTTTTCTGTTTTAAGCTCTCAATATTGCTCAAAATAATAAAGCTTCTGGAAATAATAATAATAATAATCCACCTAATAAGGTGGATTGGGAAGT
>VYZU01007132.1:0-10126 GCA_013401355.1 Ceyx cyanopectus | reverse complement strand
CAGCAAAGCATCTGAAACCCATCACTTCTGATGTGCCCATGATTTGCTGAAACCTGCGTCTCCTTTGTCATATTTCTGTCTGTCTCTGCCTCAAATCCCAGAGCAAAGACTGAGAACTCGCTCGCAGAGAGGCGTGGGGTGGGTTGGTGGTGGTTTTTTTCCCTTCACCTTTAAATATTTATTCTGAGCTCTCAAGATCCGCCGGCTGGGATGTGGGGAGCCTGCCTGCGTGCTGGCAGTGACTCCTGCATGGCAGAGCTGGGCCTGGCTGCCCTTCCCTCTGGGGACAGCAGGCAGAGCCTCCCCCTCCTGCTGCCCTGGGTGAGAGCTGGGATGCCAGGGGAGAGACGTGGCACGTTCACTTCCCCTCACGTGTGCTTGTGTGGAAAGAAAACCCGAGACCTGCTAAAGCTCTGTGCAGAGCTCAGGGTTGTGAGCTGTGTTTTTGGGGAAGGGGCTGAGACAGAGGTAGAAGCAGCCTGGCCCATCTGGAATGCACCAGCCTAAAGGGAGCTGGAGCATCCCTCTGTACCCTGCCTGACTTTCCCTGTCCCCAGCAGCACACGGAGCTGCCTCTGGAGGCTTTCCCTCTCCTCTTTGCAGCTTGTCCTGGGCTCTCAAGGTCGTGCAGGTAACCAGAGCAATGCTGCTAGCCTTGGCTGTGCAGCCTGAGCCACTGTGCTGTGCTCAGCTGTGGCTTTGGGCCTCCCTCCCTCTCTCTTGTCTTGCTCTACTTTTCCAAGCCTTCCTACTGCCTCTGCTTGGGTCCAGGGAGTGAATTCAGGGATAGTGGTCCCATGCTTCTGGGATGTGTGTGTCCAGAGTCACGATGAGGTGCTGGGGAGCAGTGGCTCTACCCTGGGATGTGCTGGGCACACCACAGATGTGGTCCTGTGGGGCACTGCAAAAGGGGAGATGGGGTCCCAGCTGGCTGCAGCCACCACCCTCCAAGCATTTCCCTGGAAGCTGGTTTCTCCCTCAGAGCTGTCTCACCCATGGGGCTGGTGAGTCTGAAGGAGGTGGGAATTTGTGCCTTCCCTTTGAGTGTGGTAAAGTTCCAGGAGAAAAGTCAGGAGCTGGTTTCTCATCAGCTCTTCAGGGGATGGGAGCATGTCTGCCTTTCCAGGTGAGCGCACAAATTGCCATCTCCACCTCCAGCTGCTGCAGCCCAAGTGACCCGCTCAGCAGCTGGCACTCAGTGGCAGAGAGGCTCATCCCCAGTCCCCCCTGGCAGTGCCAGCCACAGGCTCCCCAGGACCTGTAAGCGTGTGGGCACCGGTGCAGAAAATCCTTTGCAGAGACCTAGGATTGGATGGCAGGTGCAGCTCTACTGGGAGATGCCTTGAAACCAGCACATAGCCAAAGGCAAGAGGAGGCCAAGGAGACAATAGCTCATATAGCTGGCTTTTTGTTTTTAAGGAGAAAGAAATGCAGGCCAGCTGGTTGTACAGTGCTAGCTCTGGAAAACTAAAGTCCAGTAAGCTGCAAGGCGAGGAGGTTGGCACCATGGTGGTCATTCCCTGGGCTGCTTTTCCCACCTCCCTGCTCTCTGCCTGTATCCACCATGAGCTGGTAGCAGGACCTGCCCTCTTGACTCTCACTGAATCTCAGGCCACAGCAGCCTCATTAGCAGGGAAAGTTTCCCCAAGAGAAGCTTGCTGCTGTAAGAAGTGCAATTATCTCTTCTTTTCTGCCATTGCAACTGTAGGCATTGAAGTTTGCTGCTGATATTCCGTGTCGTGGCAGAGCCCTTGTGCACAGTAGGGTGCTGCCAGGAGAAAAAGGTTAAATTTAAAGCAAAGACTGCTTTTTGGGAAAGAAGCTCTCATGGGTTTGTTCCCACTTGGTTGTCTCATTGGGTCAGAGCAGCTACATCCATGCAGAGATTCCCTGTATGCCCCTTCCCAGTCCCTGCCACCCCTGGCTTGGTTGGGGTGGTAACTGTGAGGGGATTTTAAGGAAGGTGGAGGAGATTTGTTTCGTGTCAGAGTCCTGCCCCTTCCTCCTTGTGGTGTGACCCTTTGTATCACCCAGGGCAGAGTTCCCTGGCTTTGGTGGGATTACCCACTGAGCAACATGTGTGCAGAACGGACAGTGCCCAGAGTGGATCCTGGGAATGAAGACAGGAGGTCTGAGACTTGGATGAAACATTTCCTTAAGGTTCAGGCTTATTTAGTTATCAGCTATTTGACCTTACAAAACCCTGTGGCACACCACGAGCCACAGGTGAAGCTCCCAGAGCACATGCAGGGGAAGTTTGCAGCTGGATGTTGCAATAGTTTATTAGTGAATGGTTGGCATAAGTCATATTTCATCAAATCAGCCACCAAAAAAAGGATTGCTTATTAATTCTTTGTAACAGTGACGAGCAGCGTGTCTCTGTTCAATCCAGACTGACTTTTACCGTGATTCATGGATTTTTTTCCACAAGAAAAATCACTTTAGTGAGGCTTGCTGTTGTGTGGGGTGCCCACTTGCCTTCATGAGTAATTCCCCCCCCCCCCAAAAGCACCAGGGTGTGGAAAACCGATGAACTTCTCAGCGGGAACTGCAGGGGGGACTTGAGAGGGAGGAAGGGTGTGCTTGGCTCTACCACCACAGCCGATGACTGGATCCTTTTGAAGAGCACGGCAGGAGGTGGGGGAGTGGGAATTTCACTGCCAGAAATGCTGAAGGAGGCGAATCTCTGGGATAAAAAAAAAGAGTGGAGCCAAACTGTCTGCGAGCTCATCCCAGGCTTGGACGGAGCCGCCGACGCTCCCCTTTGCAACACGCTGCAGCCCTCCCCTGGCAAAGCCAACGTTCAAGGAGAGGCACGTCCCAGCATCGTGGCATTTCTGTTTAATCTGCTTTATTTCCAGCACCTTGGCATTGTTCTGGAAGCCATCCAGGCTCCGTGGTCCCATGGGGTAGGAGCGTGCAGAGGGGTGGCAGCAGCGTGAGGCCGGAGGTGTAGCGTGTGGCTGGGATGTGCTGGCTTTTCCCGGCAGCCAGGGTGGGATGGGGGAATGCTGGGCGAGGCACTAGTCATAGGTGTGAGTGGTGCCTGTGCTCTGGAGGAGGTGCTGGGGGTGGCCGTGGCCTCACTGTGGTGCTGGGGGATGTTTTTCAGTTTGGAGATGGAAGCAAGGAATAAAAAAAAAAAGAAAAAAAAAAGAAAAAAAAAAGAAAAGTTGTAGCTCTGCTGAGCCTAAACTTGAAACTTCATTTGGTTTCTCAGTGAGGTTTCTTTGACTGTTCTTGGTGAAAAATGCAGGTGTTTGGGCAAAACCTTGGGAGTGGAGCACCTCCTTTATGAGGAGAGGCTGAGGGAGCTGGGGCTTTTTAGCCTGGAGACTGAGGGGGGACCTCATCAGTGTCTGTCAATATGTTAAGGGTGAGTGTAGGGAGGATGGAGCCAGACTCTTCTCGGTGTCATCCAATGATAGGATGAGAGGCAATGGGAGTAAGTTGGAGCACAAGAGGTTTAGGGTAAACACAAGGAAAAACTTTTTCACAGTGAGGGTGCTAGAGCCTGGAACAGGCTCTCTAGGGAGATTGTGGAGTCTCCTTCTCTGGAGACATTCCAAACCCATCAGGATGCGTTCATGGGTGACTTGATCTAGGTGCCCCTGCTTTGGCAGGGGGGTTGGACTAGATGATCTTCTAGGTCCCTTCCAACCCCTGACATTCTGTGAGTTTCCCAGCATGGAAAAGGAACAGGTAGGAGGCGCTTGTGTAGGGATGTCGATGGGAAGGAGAAGTCAGCCAGGAGGTCAGTGCAGCCCCAGGCTGCAGCAGGCAGGCTGACACATCCCTTGGTGCTCTAACACCCCACAGCAGCGTGACTCTGCCCACTGGAGTCCCCACAGTCCCTCCCGTGGCACTGGCAGGGGCTGCATTCCCAGGCCAGCTGGCCACCTCCTCCCAGCCCTGCCTCCTCCGCAGTGCCCATCCCGTATTCATTACGATGCCCGTGTACTTCTCTAAGCCCAATATACTTTGAATTACTGCTCATCTATTCCTCTTGACATCCTCATGCTCATAACTAGGAAGCCTGCATTACCCGTTTGCACATCTGTCAAACTGCGTGTTCCTCGGCCATTTCCAGAGATACATAAAATTGCCCGTGGTTATGACATTATTGACAACCCTCCCTGGCTCCTTCCCCCTCCCCGAGCCCAAATGGCTGCCTGGCTTTATGAGGATTGATATTTGGGCAGTAAATATTTTAGAGCCTCATCTGATGAGTGTGTCTGTGCGGGTGAATACATTTCTGGCTGAGGACAGATGTTGGAGCTGTCTTCATTGGAAGTGCAGGGCTTGGCTTTTCTCCCTCTTGCCTTTGCAGCATCTCTGTCATCTCTTTCCAGCCCCCTCCAGTGCTGCCTGTTCCTGGTGGCAGGAAAGGGAGGCTGAGGGAAAACTGAGCAGAGGTTGTGGGGAAGGACTGGGGCTGGCTGAGCTCTGAGGGGGATGTTGATGACCCATCACTGCGGGATTCCCCACGGACTGAATTTCTAGAGACAAGTTGTTTTCCCAAAGCCAGGGGAACCACCATCTCTTGCTGTGCTGGACAAGCAGTTTCAGCTCTTTTGGAAAAAAAAAGATGACAAGTGTCAGGCCATCTGTGGTTTCCTAGGGATCTATTTTGACTTGGCTATTCTGGAAAGCCACTTCATCTCCCAAAGTTTCAAAATGCAGTTTGGTAAATGCCTGTAAAGAGGAAACAACTTGGGAACAACCCTGCCTGGGTGACCTGAACTATTATTTTTGTTTTTTATCTTGCTGAGGAAAGCAAAGGAGCCCATTTTCAGTTCCTCAAAACAATTTACTCTCTTTTCCTTCAATCAGCAAAACAAAACTGTTCCCTGGCTCCTAGGGAGGAGAACAAGCAGCTGCAGCTCCTGCAGGGGGAGGCGGTGCTGGACTGCCTGCAGTTTGGGGGGCTTGGGCCAGATCTCAGCAGTGGGCAGCAGGATTCAGGCTGCTTTTAAAGTACATCTGCCCTTGGACTCTCTGGGAGTTCTGCCTGTGCTATTGAGCTCTCCTTGCAGAGGTCCCTGGCTCTGAAGTCAGGTGCTGTTTGCCAGGTGGGACCCGTCGCCAGAGGGACCACGGAGAGGTGCCATGGGGGCTGCTGGTCTGGCACCCTAATGCTGGCTGTTCCCCCACACTCTTTGCACCTTCTGGTCCTGCTGCTTGGTGTCTGAAGCTGTTGGCATAGGCAAGGGGATGCCCAAGGGGATATGTGATTTCCAACAGTGCCCTGTGGGCCAGAGCCTATAGGCCACCTTCCTGGGGGCCACCGTACTGGTGAGTGCAGGTTGTTCTGGTACCTTGGGATCCACTGGATCTCTTAGATCCAGTTTGCTCAATTAAGGAGAGAATGGTGACATGGAGGGGTTAATCTGCACGAGGCAGGTTTGCAGAGGTGTGGGGGAGAAGAAAAAGTGTCTAGAGAAGGTGCTTGCAAGAGTTTGGTGTCTCCATCTCCAACAAGCCTCTCTGCAGCAGCCACGTGCCTGGGTGAGGAGTTCAGCAGCCTTGTTTACTTGCCGCTGAAGGATGCTGCCCTGGCCCTGTCCAGTCTGCTCTTCTATGGCAATATAGTATCTATTTATTTATGATTTCCGTGGGTGGTGTTTTGGATGATCTATTGAGCCAGAGTGAGGTATTTTGAGGCACAGTGAGATATTTTAAAAACATCTCATCACTCTGGAAATATCCATGGTGCGATAGCTGCGTATTAGTCATTCGGAAAGGGAGTGATTTCAATGAAAGAAAAAACATTTCATCTTGTCAGAGCATTTTCACTCACTGTCTGCCAGGCAGCTGCTGTCAGTCTTTGGTCTCTGTGGCTGGTTTTACTGTTCTCAGGCTCTGCCTTTTTATTTTATTTTCTAACAAGAAATAAAATAAACCCTCTAATGGATATTGGTAGCTATGAATTCATCAATTGTCAGCCAGGAAGAGCCTTTAAAAAAAATGCAATAAACCCGCTTTGCACTGGATTATTTCCAGTGGGATTATTTCTCCCAGGGACTAGCTCCATTTGGAAGGAGAAACTCCTCCTCCAGGTATTGGTCCTTGAACAAAAGCCCCTGCCTCTGACATGATTTATCCCCCTGGAAAGTGGGAATAACTCCAGTACTCTCACACACCAGCTGGGGATGCAGAATTACGCTCGCAGAGAACAGGAGGAGAGATGGTTTTCTCCTAAGAGGGGGGGAAAAAAAACCCCAACCTGTAAAAAAACACAAACGATGGAGCCCCATCTTGCAAGGGAAAACAGCACAGATTCGTTCAGCAAATGAAAAGCCGAATGAGCTGCAAAAAAAAAAACCAACCCAAACCCACCATGGTAGGAGAGAGATTTTCACTTGGAGGGAACCTGCCATAAATCACCTAATATTCAGCTTTGCACTGCCATTTGGGAAAACGTTCATCATATTCTGCTGGTCTCTGCTCTGCTTTATGTGTGTCTGTAGCTGGGGTTTCTATAGCACAGCCCACGCGCCCCGGGGAGGAGGCGATTTGGCCCAGATGCTCCCATCGAGTTTGATGGTTCTCCATAGTCAGGCTAAGAGTAATTGCTGTGTAGTTACACCCCGAGTACTACACGCTGTGGATGGGAGCAACCAGGAGATAACTGCTCAAATGACACCAAATTATCCCTTTGTGGTTAAATGTTTTGCTTGCTGGCAGTACCCAGAGGGGTTTTTTCGGGGTGCGGGATGATCGAGTGCATCCAAGGGCACCTCCAGGGAAGCCTGGTGGGAATGGACTTGTGCCCAAGCTGGTTTGGGGTTGGGGGAGGGTGGGTTCTCTGCTGCTGGGGCTCTCCCTTGGCCATCTCCTTTGAGTCAGGGCTTCCTGGATGGTTTTTGTTCATGCTGGCTGCCAAAGGCCTGCGTGCACTGCCCTTCGCTGGGGCTTCCCAGTGTGGTGCTGAGCACTGGCTGCTCAATCCACCTCCTGCCATCCTGCTCAGAGCCACTCCAGCCTGGGGGTTAAACTAGGAGCTATTAACTGAGGAGCAGGAGAGGGCAGTGGGTAGGCAGTCTGGTCCCTTGGGGAGGATGCTGGCAGTGTCTTAGGGCTTAGTGAGCCCTGGCGCCTTGGAGCCTTCTCCCCATCTCCCCTGGGATGAAAGGGGCATTTTGGTGGGGGGGAAGGGGCAGGGTGGTAGCTGCCCTGATCCAGGTGCCCAGAAACCCCTCCATCTCTCACAAAAAGCTGGTCTGGGCAGCGAGGACTTGTCAGCTTTCCAACTGTCACCTTTTATTGCTGGTAAAACAGCAGGAAAATGGCAAAGCGGTGCCATTTCTTTAACCTTTTCCCGTCGGCGCCCACGCCTGACCCAAAATCTTCTTCCTTTGATTTGCACTCGACAGTCTTAATTCGATTAACACAAGCTGACCTCTTTGCATTTGAGGGCCAGAGGCAGGACTTTGTCAGCAGCATGGCAAATCCTCCTCTTGCTCACCCTCTTGGCGTGGCATCTTCTTGCATCCCTTCACTGGTGGCGAGCGTGTCCCACTCCCCGCGCCCCTGAGTCAGCAGGACACGATTTTTCTGCTACTTTGGCTTCAAAAAAAAAAAAAAAAAAGAAAGGGAAAAAAAAAAGCAAGTAAGTTTCAGTATTTAAAGTATTTAAGCAGATGGGAAGCCACAAACTACAGTCGGTGGAGGGAGCGTGTTTCATGACTAACAAAATATGCCAGGTAGGCCGTTCCACTTGAGATATTTTCAGGAATATAATCACTTTTCACACATCTTCATAAATTTGCCAAAGTGTTAGTTTTCCCCCATATGGATCAGGGAGGATGCAGCATGTCATGACTGTTGCACAGCATCTTGAATCCTGTGTCTTTGTGGTGGGTTTTAATTTTCTTTTTTAATTCTTTTTTTTTTTTCTTCTCCCCCCACCCCTGTAATTGAAATAAAAGTTTGATTTCCCTCTGCCTCAATAATTCCCATGGGCAGAGGGTCATCCTCCTCCAGCATTTCACTGGGAGAGCTCCTCGGCCTCCATCCAAGACAGGGCAGAAGAGGCAGCAGTTAAATATCTAATAATTCCCCCCAAAAAGGGCTGGGGTGATACTGGGGCTGCTCTCTCCAGTAGGGTCCCATCAGGTACTGGGGCAGAGCTCAAAGGGAGCCCCAGAAGCTGCAGCCTTGCCATGGAGCTCCTTTAAATAGATGCTCCAGCATGGCAGTGGGGTAAACAAATGCAAAATATTTTGAAGTCATTCATTCTCAGCATTGGATTCTTTCTTTTCTTTTTGGTATCGTGGCAAAATTAAATAAAAGGACCCGTTTTCTGCATGTTATTGATCTTTCACTCAAAATCTGGGCCCTTTTCCAGGAAAAATGAGCCCTTTTGTGAACAAAGAGACAGGCACCTTCCCAACAAAAGTCAGCTTTCAAATCCAATGTTCTGTGTGTTTGAAATTTCATGTTTCTGGTAGGAAAATATCAATTTCACTCAAATTTGCAGAGAAGTGATGGCAGGGGGAGGCGGGAGAGTGCCCTGAATGGATTGATGAGCATTTGAAGGCCAGATTGCTGGAGGGATTTAAAAGCAAAGGGAAGAGCAACCTTGTCACTGATTTTAAACAGCTTGTGTTGTGAAGCCAGAGCCAGGCAGGGGGGCTGGAGATGCCCCCACTCTCCCTGTCCCTGCGGGCCCTGGAGCCTTCATCACACACCCTGGACATGGCAGGAGGGGTCAGCCTGGCTCTTCTGTAGCCTCAGTGGTTGAAATTCTCTTTATTTTTTTTTTTTCTCAGCATGATGACTGCCGAGGCCAGATACTGAACTGGTGTAAGGTGGTGTTTCTCTCTTGCCTTGGCTGGGCACCCCACTGAGAGCTGCTTGTCTCAGGCAAGCTGGGCTTTGCTAGCAGTGTGTTCCAGGTTAAGTTGTTAAATCTCTCTGTAGCTCGTTGATTTGTCAGGAAAGCTCTTGGGAATAGCTGGGGAGGAGACGTGTTCCGCTTCCTTGGGCTGTGGTACCACGTGGATGCTCAGCTGTTGGGCAGGGCTGCTGAGCTGGGTATCCTGAACACGTGTTCATAGCACAGCCCGTTGCTGTGGCACGTGGAGGGCTGTGTCCACCTTCCAGTCACCAAATCGTAGAATTGTTTTGGGTGAAACAGGCCTTTAAGGTCATCAAGTCCAATCGTTAACCCAGTGCTGCCAGGGCACCACTAAACTGGGTCCCTCAGCTCCACATCCACATGGGTTTGAAACCCCTCCAGGGATGGGGGCTCCACCAGTGCCTTGGGCAGCCTGGGACAGGCCTGGACCACCCTGGAGGGGAAGAAATTCCTCAGCTCCAACCCAAACCTCCCCTGGGGAAACTTGAGGCCATTTCTTCTTGTTCTGGTGCTTTTCCCTTGGTAGTAGAGACTGACCCTGCCTTACTCAAACCTCCTGTCAGGGAGCTGTCAGCGCCAGCAGGTCTCCCCTGAGCCTCCTTCTTTCCAGGCTGAACAACCTCAACTCCCTCCACCACTCCTCTGACTCTTGTCTAGACTCTTCCCCAGTCCTGCTGCTGCATCCAAGGGTGAGAGCAAATAATCTGCTTTTCTGCACCTGTTTTCTACCTGTGTGGTACCCAACACTCTTTCCCCACTGTCACCACAGGGCAAAGGGGGGGCAGCGCTGAGACAAGGCCACCATTGCCAGGACTGTCCTATCCATCCAGCACCCAGCTCATATACAAAGTTTGCCAGTTGGCATGGAGTGGAGAAGTTTTGGGGGGCCCACGGGATGGTTGGTGGCTCTTTGATCCCGGCCCTGGGCGCGTCAGCTCTGGCTCCTCCTCGGCGAGGCGCAGGAGCTGGGAGGGGGGACCGTAGGTGGCTCGTTTTTAGCAGCACGCACGCACGGAGCAGACAGCTTGGGCATGTTCCAAAACACTTCCCACGCCCCCAGGCTGAATTTTAAGAAGCTGGGGCATCTGCACATTCAAAACGCTCCGGGGTGTAGGGGGGGTGTAGTGGGGGGGAGAAGGAAGGGGAAAAAAAACCACACTCCCTGAGGCAAGCAGAGCAGCCAGCGCGTGGAAGGGGCGAGCAGCACCCACAGACTGATGTCTTGCCGAGGAGGGGAGTTTGTGGCAAAGGCTGAGCAGCTCC
>VYZU01007118.1:7520-20277 GCA_013401355.1 Ceyx cyanopectus | reverse complement strand
TGTGTACAGAAGACGTGGCTATTGCTATTAAAATTAACCTTGTATTTTAGTTTTGGTTTTTTTGTTTTCAAGGAAAAAAAACAAACAAAAAAGGACTTCTTGTGGCCAGATTGATCAAATGGTAGTGTTACCTTTAGTATTTCCACTGGTAGTNCCAGAATTGAGGTACGTGTCTTTCTGTCTATCCTAAGCACATTTGGAGATGCAGCATATTGTTGACTTTCTTTCAAAGGGCAGAAATTGCTACACTTAATCCTTTTATAATCCATTAGAGTAGTAGGCAATAACATGTGACAAAAGTTTTAATACAGGAAACAACACTGCATTATCTAGTATAAGAAATGTGCAAGAACCTACAGGAAACAAACAGACTTCTGACAACAGTCATTCTGGGATAACAGGTCCTCAATTCCCCTGAAATATTTTCCAGATTCCCCTGATTGGGAACATTTCAGGAACCCAAGCCACTCAGGTAAGGCATACTTCTTGGGATGGCAGTTGCAGAACATGCTCCAAATTTGGAAACTTCCAGGTATTACAGGATTTTGGAAAAGTATTTTTGCCTACAACGTCTACTAGTGCAAGCATACCATGGCTCTAGAGAGTGCTTCTCTGCTTCCAGGTGAGAGCACCTCTTTTGGCACAAGAGTTGCCCACACACTATAGTGTCTTACCATGTGGCTTCAAAGGAAAAGATGCTGTGCCTGTGGACTCACTTTCCAGCCTTGCACCTGATCTAGTGTTAAATTGTGTGTGGTGTGTTGCAAAACATACCTGCATTACAGGTTAGATGTCATAAGAATGTAAAGGACCTGTGATGCTGGGAAAGATGCACCTTCCTAACTTGAGTATTTCCTATGAAGGTCATCCCCTAAGATAAGAAATGACACACAATCTTCTAAGCACATTTAATAGAATTCAGACCATTTCTTCCATACAAGTCTGCAGCTATTGCAGCACCTGAGGAGGAAGAGAGTAAAGACTGATGTCTTTACTGGTCCTGTTAGATAGGACCATTTAATGTATCCCACACAGAGGTGGGAGTTGTGTATGGATGTTGCCTGTTACAAGAGAGAGTGATTTAGTCTTATTTATTTCTATTCTACAGTAAGATGGAAAAATGTACAAAATACAGGGGGGAAAAAATGAACCGATTGAAAGAGGAACAAAATAAAAGAGGTTAAATAACATTTACATATAAATTGCCAATGTAAACCTAAGTGTCATAATAATTCTTCATAAATAAATGTTGCAAAAATCCTTTAAATCAGAAAGGATTTTCATAAGTATGGATTTCACAGCCTAGCCCATCATGCATATTATTTCAATTTGGCTTTAATCCGCAAGTAAATTACAGGAGTACAGAGTTCCATGTTTATCTTTCATTAAATTGCAGATCAAGTACATTCATTTCACAGGTAAAAGATGGGTTTGGTAATAGATGATATTGCAAAGTCTTCTTGAATCTAAAATTCAAGTTATTGTTGGATTTCCAGAACTGCATATAATTCTGGAAGTTTTATAGGTTTTGCTTTCTGTAATGCCTGTTGCACTTCACTAATCTCAGTCTGGAGTGGAACTGAGTACAAGGATATTCAGAAATGACTCTACGGGCAGCAGTGAATGAGGAAGACACTGAATTCAAGTTCCTGCTCCAGTAGCTGTCATCGCTCTGCCAGGAGATGGTGGTAAGACCGTTAAGTGTGTGGATGTGACTGAACATACACAAGAAGCTGATCTCTGTTGAAAGTAAGGGCTAAACTTACTCAAGACCTGTCTGGGTCCAGTGCACAGTGAAATCAACAGTAATGGCTTTAATCAAATTCAGTCAGATGACTGTGAGGGTTAATAGATTAGACCTATAATTACTTATAAAAGACCAACTGTATATAGAAATGCAAATGACTGTAGAGTCAGATGATTCAATAACACCAGCACCACATTTAGTACCAAGTTCAACATAAATACCCCGGAGTTTTAGAAAATAAGAATAAAAATAAAGAGTATATATATATATATTAAATTGTTTGCAGATATAATTGCTGCCCAGCTTAACAAGTTATTATATAAAGTATGTACTTTATTTGGAAAGGGCATTCTGGGTTTCACTCCTTTACTGCACACAGGTACAGTATTACTAACCACTAGATGCCACCATTGCTCCTATAAAAGGTGTCCAGTCTGTATCTCAGTCCATAAAAACGCGCAAACCTTCAATAGATTCCCCCACCAAGTATATAGTCAATATATTTTGATTCTGCTATAACAATGAACTAAAAATATAAGTGCAGATATATACTTCTAACATTTCTGCTCCAAATATCCTTATGCTTAATTTCTTTATAAGCTATCTTGGTTAACAGACAACACTTTAAGGTCCAATTCCATTTTGTTAGTGTGTAAAAGTCTTTATGGTCATCTCTGATGCATCCACGTGCTCTTTTTTTTTTGTGACAAAATTGCTGTCAGACCTGAAAATGTGGCACAGCTGACACTGGAATCATTTCAGTGTATGCATAAGAAATGGAAATAGCTTAGAGCCATTGATGATGGGGCTGCATAGGTATAAAGGAGCCCTTAATACTTGAGGCTGTACTATGTATAACTTGTTGGGACCCAGCAACCCCAACTGTTTGCTGAGGGAATAGAGTAGGAGAATTTTGAAGTGGAGACCTATATGGAAGGCTGTGACACTCATCATTCCTAATGCCATGCTAAAGGCTTGCTGAATGACAGCTTTCCCACTTAGCTTGTTGCCCATTAGTAGTTTTATGAAGACACACCCAGGTAGCAATTACTACTTTGTTGCTTGCAGAACATCTCTAGTGGTATTTATATGCCTCAACAAATTGCCTGAGCTGTTCTTTTTAGTGGTGACAGCTGGAGTGAATGTGTTGCTGGTACCTAGTGCCCTGCTCCTTGGCATTATAAACGTTCCAGCCTCTGTGTGCCTAGAGAAGAAATTAATGACAAGGATTCTTTCAAGAGGATACTCAGCCTGGGGGAGTCAGCAGGTATGCTTCCTGCTTGCACACCTCAAAACCTAAAGCACACAGGGTCTCCTTACTCCATCTCTCACTGCTTCTCCCAGAAGGCACAAAGGAAAACTGAAAATTACTTCAGTTAAGTGTCCTCTTCATAGTAAAAGAATGCAGAGTAGGCTTTTTTCTTAGATGGTAGAAGTAATTTCCATCTTTCTGGAAAAAGGCTTGAATTTTTCTTTTACTATTCCCTTGATTTGCTAGCTTAACACAACAACAGCATCCATACTCCTCCTTCTGCCTTGATATATGCGTCCAATAGGAAAGCCTCAAGAAGTGGTAGACAATCTCATCCATTTAGCTATGAAATGAGTGGGCTTGCTGACTAGCTATTAAGCATATGTGACTGTGTATATATTACTTTAGTTACTTGGATGTATTTCAGTGAAATGACAAATGCATGTAAGGAACAATTGAAGACTATTTCTGGAGATCAGCATCTTGCACAATTAAATTAGGAATAATTTAAAGAAATTAATTAAATTAAATAATTATGGAGGACACAAGGGAGGCCACTTCAGAATCGAAGTGGCCTGGATGTTTAACTCCTATTGTCAGTCATCCTGGGCTGTTGACAGTGCCGTCACTCTTAGGTTGGGTGGATGTGGAGGCAATGCTCCACTACACTGGTGCTGGTCATAATACAATACTCAGGCTGTAGGAATCCACACGACAGGAAAATACATGGTTAGGAAGGGCTTCTTGGCCAGAAAGTTAACTGTTCGGGGCAGAGGATGAGAGAGCAGAGCGGGGCAGCGGAGACGGCTTCCCTCCTTCTGAAACGACACCCACGATCAACCTTTGGATGAAAGAACAGGGCAGGACTGTCCTACCCGGTGTCCCGTGGCCAGCCCTCGGACCGTATGAAGTCGCGGTCGCATATGAGACCCCGGCCTGCCCCGCTGCGGCGGCTGGAGCGGGGCGCACATCTGCGCGCCCGAGGCAAAGCGCCTTGGAGAGGGGCACCCTCGGCCCAGCAAGCGGCCGGACCCAGCCGGGGGAGGGGGCGGCGGAGCCGGGCCGGGTGGCGGGGGATCCGCGAGCGGCACCTAGAAAAAAAAAAAAAAAATCGTTTCCTTCCGGAGCGGCGGCGGCGGCTGCCACTTCCCCGGCGCAGGTCGGGAGCCGCCGGCAGCGCCCTCCGGGGTGAGGCGCTCGGAAGCCGCGGAGGAAGCCGGCTGAGTGCCGAGAGCGGCGCGTGGGCCGCCGCCGTGTGGAGGAGGCTGAGCGGTGGGAGGGGCGGGGAGGGACCAGCCGCCGCGGTGACAAGGTGCCAGCGGAGCGCAGGGGCTAGCGCTAGTGCTCCGCCGTCCTCGCCCGCCCGCCCGGAGAAGTTTGACTCGGGAGCTGTGGGATCAGCGCAGTCGTCAGGGCCGCCGCGGCGGGGCAGACAGCCGCGCCAGGAGTCGCTGCGCCCGGGGCCGCCGCGGGACGGGGGTCGGCTCCAGGAGGAAGCGGCGAGGGGACGCCGGCGGCGCGCCAGGAGCCGCCCCGCCCGCGCCATGGCAGCGCGGTCCCGGAGACCCTGGCTGAGCGTGGTGCTGGGGCTGGTGTTGGGCTTCACTGCCGCCTCCTGGCTCATCGCCCCCAAAGTGGCCGAGCTGAGCGAGAGGAAGAGGCGCGGCGCTAGCCTCTGCTCCTACTACGGCCGCTTGGCGGGGCCGGGGGCGGCCGGGGGCGCGGCGGCGCCGGGCGGGCAGCAGGCGCCGCCGGAGGCAGCGGCGGTGCTGGGCGGCACGAGTTTCAGGAGCAGCCCTTGGGAGCTGCCGCCGGCGGCGGAGGAGAGCACGGTCTCCAGCCCCGCCGCTGGCGGGGAAGGGGAGCCGGAGGAGGAGGAGGAAGGTGGCGAGAAGCGGAACGGCCGGCCCGGCAGCAGCAACAACGGGAGTGGGGACTGGGGGGGCGCCCAGGGCTGCACCAAGCCCCGCAACTTCCTCTACGTGGGGGTGATGACGGCCCAGAAGTACCTGGGCAGCCGGGCGGTGGCGGCGCAGCGGACATGGGTGCCTTCGGTGCCGGGCCGCGTGGAGTTCTTCTCCAGCCAGGGCTCTGCCGCGCCCCCGGGGCTGCCCCCTTTGCCCGTCGTCGCCCTTTCTGGTGTGGACGACTCCTATCCGCCGCAGAAGAAGTCTTTCATGATGATCAAGTATATGCACGACCATTACTTGGACAAGTACGAGTGGTTCATGCGGGCGGACGACGACGTCTACATTAAAGGTGAACTGGGTCGAGCCCCGCCCGAGGGAAGAACGAAGGGAGGGGAACCGGCAGGGTCTTACCAAGGGTGGGGATAGTCGGTTGCCGACGGGGAACTGGAGGGTGGGTGTGTGGGGGCACATGAGGTAGCTCGGACGGTGCTCCGCCCGACGTCGTTTGCTTCCAGCCCGCCGTGTGCGGTGTGTGGGGTGCGGTCCCGGCGCTGAGGTCCCGGTGGAAAACCCGAGGTTCCCCCCGCTGCGCCGGTCTGGGGCGCCGCTGGAGAGACCACGGCGCCGGGGCACGTTGGAGAGCCAAGGCGGCGGGCTGGTCCTCTGAGGGCACGGTGAGCGGTCACTGCGTGCCCGTGGAATCCCAGTGTGGCGATTCACTCTCTTGTTGCCGGCGCCGCGGCTTTGCCGTGGACCGGCGGAGACTGTTTGGCTGTTGCCGGCGCCTCGTCCCGCTGCACCCGGCTGCGCAGCCTGAATGAAGGTGGCCGTCCCGCCGCGTCCCGCAGCCCTTGAGCCAGCGGTGGGCGGGAGCAGCGGGGTGCTGCCAGCTGCTTCTGCCCGGGACGGGCAGTCCCAGCCGCGGCTGCGGCTCAGCCCGGAGGCTTCGATGAACTGCTCTTCAGAAATGATGTTTTCAGCACTAGTGAAGGTTCTCCGCTGGCTGGCTGACTCTTCGGCTCAGCAAACGCAGCCTCTGCACGCTAGTTGTCAAGTTGCTGAGCTCCTTTGTAGCGTGTGCCTCTGAAAAAGTATTAGCCCTATTTCCATGGAAGTTTTATAGCACAATTAGAAAATTATGTCCTGCAAGCCGGTTCCTTTTCGATTGCGCTTGTTGCTGCTGTCACTCATTGCAGTGTTCTATTAGAGAAAGAGGAGTGGAAGATGTAGCCATAAACACAAGTTTTGAGCGTGTTTGAAAGTTAACTGGAGGTGACTGTATGTTTACCTATTTGGCACTTGCTTTTCAGTCATTTAATCGGCTTCTCAGCTATCATTCCTTTGTGAAATTCTCGGCCACATACACACGTCTGTATCTATATATGTCTGGTGTATATATATATATACATATATATATATCACATGTAAAAGTTGTGTTTTCTTTCGGCTCATTTCAGAATTGTAATGAACCTTTCTTTAACTGGTTCCAAGGTTCCGAGTTAAACTTACCAGAGATTTTGAATTTCAATAAATATGAAATCACAGTTCCTTAAAATAATAGGTGAAGTATGAAGGAGAAATATGTAGATACTGTAGCATTGTTGGTACTTTGGAAAGAGCCCAAGTTTTTCCTTGTTCTGACAATGACTCTGTAATTAAATATATTTATGTTGGTTAATTTAGATTTGTTCCAGTATTTTCAAAAATTTATCCTATTAAAATAATATAACCCTGTCATTTCCCCTCCCTTTCCTGCCCAGTCTGGAACCATACTGGCAAATTGTCTTACATTAGACTTTTAAACTTGTAAGGGAATACTTTCTATCAGTGTTTGTTGAATAGAACAAAGTTTACTGGTCAAATTAAGTTTTCATCACCTTTTGGCTAAATGAAAATGTCACTTTAATGTTAATTAATAATAGTTAAAAAAAAAAAAAAGTCTTTCGAATGTAAGCTTATCCAAGTATACTTTGAACTGGGTATGGGATACTACTTTCAAAGTGATTTCTTGTGACAATGTTGGGTGCCCTTTACATTTTTAAAAATGCTTGAAGTACAGGAGAAGAGATGGCTGTCAGACTAGGCAGAGAAGTAACAATAATCTCTTACTTTCAGGGGAGAAATTGGAAGAGTTTCTGCGCTCACTGAACAGCAGCAAACCTCTGTATTTGGGACAGACTGGACTGGGTAATATTGAAGAACTTGGAAAACTTGGTCTGGAGCCTGGAGAGAATTTCTGCATGGGAGGGCCAGGAATGATCTTCAGCCGGGAGGTTCTCAGAAGGATGGTGCCACATATAGGTGAATGCCTTCAAGAGATGTACACCACTCATGAGGACGTGGAGGTGGGCAGGTGTGTCCGAAGGTTTGGTGGAACTCAGTGTGTTTGGTCGTATGAGGTGAGTGACAGTGTAAATTGCAATGTGCTTTTTGTTTACAGAGTTTTATATCTTGCAGTGTAAGTATCGGTATCCACAACCTCTTTCCATCTTAATTATATTTTAATGCATGCGTTAGAATGTAACCTACAGACTGTAAGGAGAAAAGAGAGGAAAATATTTATGGCGTGTTGCTGCAGTCATATTTATTTCTACTTATGTCTTTCACTTTTCATTGGTGACAGTTACTGCAGACATGTTTTATTATGCTGTAAATTCCTGAAGTGCTACCTTGACGGTTTCTGCATATAATACTTGACAGAATGCTGCTGTGTTTTTATTAATGCTTTTCAGGTTGTATCTTTGTTGGAACTTGATTTTGGATAAACATGTGGCATATCTGTTTGTTTTGCATCACAGGTTCTTAAAATACGTTGTTTTAGTTGATGAATTGCCTGTATTTTCAAAGCAGATATAGTGATTTTTTAAATTATTTTTTTTCTTGTAGAGGAATTATATCTGTTACACCGCCTGTGTCTATGATACATTTTTATTGGTGTTATTCTTAATCAGTGATAAAATGTATTACAGACACATGCAATGCAACAAATCATCCCTTTGCTGAAGTCATTTTAGGAGCAAATTACTTAATTGAGTAGTAGCATTTCCTAAAGTAATAAAGATGTGTTGAAATACTGAAAAAAGTTTGTTTGCAGTGCTGTAAATAAAATTCAGGCCTTTTTATCTGGAAATTTTTGCTTAGTGACAAGACTCTCTTCGCAGATAAAAACAGACTAAGCATGAAACTGCCATAAAGGGTAAAGGGTGACAGCTAATATGATACTATTTTAGTTATTTTGTCTGGTTCTTTAACATTAATATATGCTTGCCCTTGTGGCACTTTTGCATTAAGCAGAAAAAAAGGCATTTAAATGGGCCACTGAAAGAGATTATGTGCTATTAATGACAAAAACACAGGAAAAGTAATTAATTTTGTGGATTAATGCTTTTCTGAAGGGCTTGGGGAAAGGTGGTGATTTAAAAAAGTAGTTTGGTAGGCTGTGGTGCTTGTAAACAGGTGAATGGAAGTAAATGCTGGGTTGACAGTAAATAGGTAGAAATCTTAAAGGTGGAAATCTTGTATTTTACTTCACAATAGAAAGGTACTTTTAAATACTATTTCAGTAAATGTAAACCCCAGTGTGGAAAAATGCACCAGTTTCACTGGTGGAGGAGGGAAGGCATTTAGTATGCAAATAGGTATTGATGTAGGACTAGTGGCTTTTAATTAGACTTCCAAACCACAGGCTGCATTGGCCACTTAATCTTACACTCTGATGTGTTTGGACTGTGTCTGTATGAGCTTGTTTACAGATCCTCATGGGCATATGATGCCTGCTGATGTGCATCTGATAGCAGAATTGTGATTCTACCTTGACAGTTCTAAAGGGTTTTAGTTTTGTTTTTCTGGTTTGTCTGCTTGGGCAGAAATCTGGGGAAGGGAAGAAAACCAATAATAAGGAACTTTATCACTATGGTTATAATTTATTGTGATGTCGAATGTCAGGAAATGTTGACTCCAGGCACTGAGTGTTAAGTGGGATAGAGTGAAAAAATGCATTTACTTTTGTCAGTTTTGGAGACTGAGTTATATGACTGTCCAGAAGCTCAACTTTTCATGGTAGGATTGGTGCCTGAAAACATAAACCTTTTGGAAAAAACATGTGTTTTTATGGGATCTGGAACAGAGTGACATGAGCCTTGACTGACAATTGCTCTTGAAGGCCCTAGGTCTGTATAATAAAGAATGGAAAAAGTGAAAACGTGTTAGGCATTGCAATGACAGGTACTTGTTTCTGACAGGTATTTCTGTCTCTTAGAAGAAATTTTTACTCTGTTGCTTGTACAGCAGTTGCTCCAGAAGATGCAGATGATTATGACGAAGCTGCTTAGGATACTATCCCAGTGTTAAAACCTGAAACAGACTGTACAGAGAGAAGTTGTATTAGTGCTGTGTTATTTACCTGATTGTTTTAAGCAGCCTGATACTGCACCTGAACAAACTGATGTGTTGTGGGTTGGTAAATTAGTCAAATACAAGGATCACTTTTTTCCCTAGGACAGTGAAAATGTTGCCATTGATCAGCAACACTCTGTGTGCTAGAAGGTGAATTACTCAGACACATGCGAAGTGTAAGACTGGGGACAGGACTTTCTGCACAGCTAGTTGTATTTTTGTCTTGAAGTCCTCTTTCTGTATTTAAGTATGAAACAGTCCTGTTGAGCTGCAAGATTTGATGAACTTCATTGCTTTTGGGAAAATGCATAATTTGTGTGTTGTTGTCAATGTGTGTTGATGAAGACTAATATAAACAGGAAACAATTTCATTAAATTCATAGAAGCAGAAAAGCTCTGGAAGAGTTGAGTCACTGTTACATAATTTTTTTTGCTAGATTTATTTTCTAAGAACCAGGTTGGAAATTCTCTTTTTTGGTGTGGATTAAAGAAATCAAAGACTTCAAGGGAAAACCTGAAATGCTTGATCTTTGCTGGGTTACTCAACTGGTGTAGGTAAGACTGGCTGCCTGTCAGAGTTTGTTCTGTTTTCATTTAGTATTAGCTATTAAGCTTGTGCTAGTGTAATATGCTTACTGGCAAGGAAATGGTTACAGCGTTTGACTTTTTGGTTTTCCAATTTTGTAATTTTTTTTTAGTCAGAATGAGTAAGAAAAGAAGAGGTGTACAAGACTGCAATAAGCCACTCTTACTCTCTGGGCTTTCTAGAGTTTAATTCTCATTCTTACTGATTTGAAGCGAGGGCTGAAGCCTGAGTCTCACACATAACATACCAAATGACTTACAAAGGAGGTGATTAGTCTGTCTGCTGATGCAGCTCCTCCACTTTAAATAAAGAATTAGTCATTGTATTGCTGAGAAATTGAATCTAATAACGGATTTTTTTTAAGGCACTTGTGCAGAATGGAGAAGATAAAAACCTGCCCTTGGGTTACAATTTGACAGTTGCTCTAAGCCAAGATAAATACGGGCTTTCACTGGAGGGTGTCTGCTGATTTTGGTTGCTGTCCTGTTCTGCAGGAATTGTGCAGCCCTACAGTGAGCTGTTGCAGGGGCAGGATCCACTTGAAACCTGAACATGACCAAAAGTGATTTCTTGAACTGAATCACAGCAGTGCTCACAGCAAAGCTTGGCTAAGTGTGAGCCGCAGAAAGGAGAGGTGGTTGTGTTCAGTCAGGAATGGAGGGGCCAGGGATTATCAAGCATTCAAGTTGGCTGGAAACAACAGTTGAACTGCAGCCTAAATCTAGTACACTTTCTTGTTACATGAGGAAATACCTGCCAGAAGCAATGTATTTTGGATGAATCATTTTCTTTCTCCAGCAAATCCGTCCTTGTTCTGATACATTTTTCAACTATAACAATGTATCCTTCAATTTTGGTGAATCTGTAATTATTAAGGTGTAATAATCCTGACATATTTGTCTAAAATAACTATGTAAAAAGCCCCCTTTTTTTGTGTGTGTGTGTTAGCAAACTCTGCTTTCCTAAATCAGTAACAATAGAGATTTAAGATTTTTTTTCTTTTGTGCTTTCAGAATCCATATTTCAAGCTAGCACACTTTCTTCCACCTGTTTTGAAGCTTTTAAATGTTTTACTTTAAATGAATTAAGATATCAGGATGATTTAATGACTCTTATTTGCTTTATTATTTCAAGACCGGAACAGAATTAAAAAAATGAGATGCTGCCTTGTTCATCACCTTGCTGTTTAGGAAGGGCTTGACTACAGAGTCATTTGATAAAAAAGGCTGATTGNNNNTTAAAAAAAAAAGGGTTTTTTTTTTTTTTTTTTTTTTTTTTTTTTTTTTTTAATATTTTTCTTATCTCAGAAAGCTATTTTGTAATTTGTTACTTAAGTTTATAACAAATAGAATAGTTCCACAAAAGGATAAAAAAAAATCAGACATTGTCAGGGCATAAATATTGATAATCAGAGAAGGTGTTTCTTCAGGTGATGAAATGACAAATGCATCAGAAAAAGGTTTCAAGACTACTTGTCACTGTATTTGGGACATTTATTCTGATGTAAAGATTAAAATATTTTTTTAACCTTTTTTTTTCCCTTTCCATGGGAGACAATATCATAGGATATCTCAATTTAGAAAAGACCCCTCAGGATCATCAAGTTGAGTTCCTGCTACATTCATTTGAGAATTAAAACTGTATGAATACAGAACATCACATATACTTTTGATCTTTTGGTAATGTGTACATTGATATACTGTACTTTGTACATACGAGCAGTCTACATTAATGATTGCATCCGTTCCTCGTTCGTTTTTTTTTTCTTTTACNAGTTTTCTGCTTTAAGACTAAGCTCTTGTTCGCATTACCAAAGCATGCCAGAGACAAGGAGAAGAAAAAACAATAGAAGTTCTTAAATTATTAAAAACATGTCTTTAGTTCTGCATATAGTTGTGCATATTTGCTAATGGAACATTTTATTGGAAATGTTTTCCCAAGACTTATGTGTAGTTTGTATTTTGGAGGTCATTATTTCCATCAAAGTCTAGTGGAGAAGGTTATCTGTGTTTAAAAACAGTGTTCGACAGGAGATGATGCAGTGGTGGCACAACTATTCTAAGGTTCATCTCATTCAAACCCATCACATATCACTCTTGACAGTGCTTGTGCCATTATACAAGGAATAAACTTGATTAAAAAGAAAATCTTATAGATTAAGAACTTACTCCTTTAGGGTCAACAGTTGATTCAGTGCTTTAAGTGAATCCATGAAACAAAGCCCAAGGAAACCTTGATGTTTTTTACCCAATTTTCTGTACTTTAACTTAAAATTGAACAAACCAAACCACATGGGAAGCGTCAGATTCTATAGATATTCCCAGAACTACATTTATTTTCAAAATTTTGTCTTTCCTTGGCGGTGAAATTAATTTCCCTTTCATGAATATGGATTTGATGATTCAGTTTTTGATTCAGGTACTGGTCACACTTTGGCAAGGAGTTTTGTTAAACAGTCCTGCTTCAGCCTTTCTTAAGATTAATCTTTTATTGTAGATTACTAGGAAAAACAAGTAATATAGAGTTGCTCAAAGGGTGAGCATCGTCTCAAGGACACTGTTAGTCCACTGGTTGTTTTCCTTCTGCTCCTGCCCAACACCAAGAGTTATTGATGGGGTTTGGTATTTTTTTTCTGGTCTCTTCTTTTTATCTCTTCTCATCTAGACTTAGAAAATCTCCTAGAGATAACTTTTTCCTGACTTTCACTTTCCAATCTTTTGATGAGATCAAAATATGTGCTTCTGCTGAAACAGAAAATGCTCTCAGAGAAGCTAGAAGCTGTAAACAAAGACAGTTACAGAATTTGAAATAAGCACTAATTAAATGTTCTTATATTTACTGTGGTATTTCTTAGATAACAAAAAATA